>APFE031212740.1:191356-216894 GCA_000404065.3 Pinus taeda | reverse complement strand
TCATTTCGGCAGAGGTCGTGAAGCGGTTGGGCTTACCGACCATAGCACATCCACAACCGTACACCATCGGGTGGCTTCACCAAGGACGGGATCTTCGCGTGAGCCAGCAGTGTCGCCTTTCATACAACATCAAGTCTTTCATGGATGAGGTATTGTGCAACATTGATCCCCTTGAAGTTTGTGATGTATTATTAGGACAACCATACTTGTGGAAGCGACGTGTGTGTATGAATCAAGGCCCTGTGTTGTTATTGTTACTTTGGGAAATAAGTTGTACAGGATACCAGAGGTAGCCTACCGCCATCTCTTTGAATACTGCAAAACAATGCAGTAAGCTCATTTCCAAAACCGAGAAATTTGTTTTCCTGATGATACGCCCTCAAGGAAAAAAGAAGACGGTGGCCACGACTTGCAGACAGGGCCCCTCCATGTGACAACTACAAATGGACAAGGTTGTGGAGGAGTATAAGACATCTTCACCTCTCCGGCAAGGGTTCCTCTGCACTGTCAGGTCAAGCACTCCATCGATCTGACCCCAGGTGCGCTGTTGCGCAATGGACCAATCTATCGGCGCTCCGTTCTGGAGAACATGAAATCAAGAGGCAGATTCAGGAGCTGCTGCAGAAAGGTCACATCCGTTCAAGTTCATCGCCTTGTGGGAGCCCAATCGTGTTGGTACAAAAGAAGGATGGGACTTGGAGATTCTGTATTGACTATCGGGCGCTGAACAAGATCACTGTTCGTAATAGGTACCAACTGAAGGGGGCAAAATATTTCAGCAAGCTCGATTTGAAGTTAGGATATCACGAGGTACCAATCGAACCCTTCGATGTGTGGAAGACTGCCTTCAAAGCCAAGGAGGGCCTTTTCGAATGGTTGTTTACGCGTTTTGGATTGACGAATGCTCCTACAACCTTCATGAGGCTAATGGATGACATCTTGCGGCCATTCACCAACTCATTTGTAGTGGTATACTTGGATGACATCCTGACCTTCAGCCAGAGGTGGGAAGAGCACCTCCACCACATCGACAGGTTCTCTAAACACTGTGGCAACACAAGTTATTTGCCAATTTGGAGAAATGCACTTTTGGCATGACCCAGGTTCAGTATCTGGGATACATTATTGATGAACAAAGGGGTGTATGTGGATCTAGCCAAGATCCAAGTCATTCGGGATTGGCCATCTCCAACCACTCTAACAGAACTCCGCAGCTTTCTAGGTCTTGCCAACTTCTACCACAGGTTCGTGTTGGGATTTTCTCATATCACTTGGCCCTTGAGTCAAGTCACTAAGGGAGGAGCGAAAGCAAAATTCTTTTGGTCTGAATCTCAACAGAAGGTATTCACAGAGTTGAAAGATCATCTCTGCTCGGCACCAGTGCTCGCATTGCCAGACTTGCAACAACCATTTGAGGTCGAGATAATTTCCTTTGACTATGTTGTTGGGGCAGTCCTTACTCAGCACGGGCATCTAGTGGCATATTACAGTGAGACACTTTCAGATACAGTTCGTAAGTATCCCACTTATGACAAAGAGATGTATTCCATTGTGCATGCCTGCCGACAATGGAAGCATTACATTTTGGGGAAGGAAACAATCATCCACACAGACCACCGACCCCTACAGTTCATACAGACTCAAGGGAAATTGCAGAATGATCGCCATAAGAAGTGGTCTACATATCTGCAACAGTTCCATTTGAATATCAAGTATAAGAAGGGCAACACCAATAATGTTGCAGATTGCCTCAGTCGACCACCGATCATGGCGTTAACCACCGTGCTCAATTCTTGTGGGCATGAGACTTCTGATTGGCCACTTCTCTACAAAAGTGACTCAGAATTCGGCCACACATACCAGACACTCTTGGAGGGTCAACATGTTCTAGATTTTCACCTCCAGGATTCCCTGTTATGCCACTTGGGTCACCTTTGTATTCCTTCAAGCGAGCATGCCAAGATGATTTGGAAAGCACACTACAGTTAGGCTACTAGGCATTTCAGGGTTGAGAAAACAGTGGCAGTGTTGCAGAAGTATTTTTATTGGCGGAATCTTCGACAGGATGTCGGGAAATACATCAGATCATGCACTCACTGTGCCATTGCCTAACCGACCATCAAGAAGTAAGGCATCTATACCCTGCTGCCTACCCCTAGTCGACCTTGGAAATCCATCTCCATGGATTACATGTCAGGGCTTCCTTCCATTAAGCATGGAAACCACTGTGTTTTTGTGGTCGTCGACAGGTTCTCGAAGATGGCCATTATGGCGACCTACAAGAAGAATATCATAGTAGAAGCCACTGCTAAACTCTTCTTTGAACGAGTGTGGGTACACTTTGGGATCCCATAGTGTATCATCTCAGATCGGGACAGCAGGTTCCTCAGTACATTTTGGTCCAGTCTTTGGTCGATGTTGGACACCAAACTCACTAAGTCCAGAGCCTTCCATCCTTAAACTGATGGCCAAACAGAGGTTGTCAATAAGATTATCGTACACATTCTGCGCATGTACAACACAAAGCATCCATGCACATGGGACGAGAGCATCCCCTATGTTCAACACAGCGACAAACGGGCTCTTCACAACTCGACTGGCCACAACCCTTTTCAGGTGGGCTTGGGATTCTAGCCACTGTCCCATTGATGTGGCCATGCCATTTGCAGCTATTTACGCAGATTCGACTCATGTCTAGTCCGAAATAGATAAGGCAAACAACTTCCTTGAGTACATCCAACATATTCGCTAACAGATCCATGACATTCTAGAGAAGTCAAATGCCAAGTACAAGCAGCGACATGATCAACATCGAGTGCCACACAAGTTTCAGGTGGGCGACAAAGTCTGGTTGCATTTGCAAAAGGAACGTCTTACCGAACCCTATCTGAAATTCAGACCACTCCGATATGGTTCGTACACCATTACCAAGGCTGTGGGAGACAATGCATCTGAGTTTAGCATTCTCCCATTCCTTCGCCTGTACCCAGTGTTCAATGTGGACCGCTTTCGGCCATATTTTCCATACTTTCCACCATTACTAGACACATCTGACATTGCAGAATAACTCACACCTACAGAGTTAAATCCAGATTGCATGGAACAAGCTGCAAATGATCAGATCATGGACACACAGGTCAAGCACACTCACCAGTGGAATATTCAACTGTATCGAGTTGTCAATGCCGGCCAACTCCTTCACCAGGGCAAGTGGCTCACCTGGGACCAAGTTTAGCAGAAGTTTCCTCATCTCATGGAGGAACTCAATGCAATGGGGACCATTGCTTTCTAAAGGGGGAGGACTGATCTAGGTGGATATTGGTGGTTTCTTAAAGAGGGAGGAATGATCTAGGTGGATATTGGTGGCCATCTGCCAAGTCACTTGGACCCCCACCATTGTTTCTTTCAGCTTTTCAGTTTCTTTAATTGTAGCACAATTTACTATTTTTAATAGTTTTTCGGGTCCTGAACTTTCGGAGCTGTTATGAGGCCTTAAACGACGTTTTTTGGGAAAACTAGGAACGACATAAATCCAAGGGCCAATGTTGCTCTTCTCAAAGTTGCAGTTCTCGGATAGATCTTTTTAACGAGATATTGTGCGCATCAAACGAAGATCATATGTCAAAGTTACGACCTCGGGAAGTTGATGTACCAATTTACCCAAACGGAGCCTATAGTTTGGCATTTCATCCTCTAGGTTTAGATTTTTGGATGTTTAAGGTTTTCCATTGTTTTTCACCAATAAATAAGTCTTTGAACTTCATTGTAACACAGTTCAGAGGCATGTAGCTGCCACATCTCTTTTCAGAGATAAATTACCATCGCCCTAGCTGGTTTATTTCCATTTCTATTTGTAAGCATATTTCAGTGTTTTACATTAATGAGATGAAGTATTATTTCCGCTGCATCTTTGTGTTTATGGTTATCTTTGTACTTTGTTGCGTTCTTGTTTAAATCCGGATCATTAAATAAATCATTTACTTGTGTATTGTTTATGAGGCTGTTATTTTACTGCCATTTAAAAGATTTTTGCAGTGAAATTTAAGATGAGATGTATATTGAAACCAAAATAACTTTTTGATTAAACAATTAATTTTTCTGTTGCAATACGTGGAAACTTGATCTGGTATATACTCTGAGCCAAACAGGTTTATCTTTGATGATCGACCATGTTATATATTATTTCTGTCAAATGAAAACAAACTTGACATACTTATTTCCTCTAACCAGTTGCAACAAATCTGACACACCTGTTCGGCACATATATAAATATGGTCAAATTTTATTCAAAAACTCACTTATTTTCAGTTCTCGCATCGATATCGAAGGCTGAACATTTGCTTCAGCACTATATGCAAAGTTACGGGAAAATGGAAAAATTGCATGAATTTTCATACTTTTAATTCTGGGTTGTCGCAGTGAGCTTTGCTAGTAAAATATTGCAGAAAACTACCCCTCTTTTTATTTCTGCACGAATAGCAGAGGTCATTGATATGAGCCAAAGCAGTGTATCCAAGGCATGGGTTTCTCACCTATTGAAATCGTTAGCAACTCGATTAGGAAATGGTTGCGGTGTCTCTATTTAAGTTGTTACATTTAAGAAACTTATTTGACTTTCCAGTCATAGTTAGAAGACTTGTAATGGCCAGAAGCTGCATGTTTGGGAGATAGGAAACCTACGACAAGCTCTCTGCAGGATAAGCTTTCCTTTCCAGTCAGAATCTGAAAAGCTGTAATGGCCAGAAGCTGCATGTTTGGGAAATAAGAAATCTACAACAAGCTCTCTGCAGCATAAGTTTTCCAATAGTGGACAGTGCTGACAGATTCTCAGCAATTGAACTCTGTAGCTTGTGAAAAATAGGATTGAAATTGCAAAGCTCGGTACATAGAAATGATAAACAGCGCTGCTACAATTGGAGGTCGAGCAGCAAATGAATGGCTCCTGCACGAGGCACCAGAATCATTGTGTTTGCATTTGACTATCACTATTCAGGAACTACAAGCCATTATTTCCTGCAATTTCTATTTGCTATTCCTCTCTATTTGGTGGTCCCCTAGCAGTAGTACCACATGATCGGCAGTGTCCATGGAGATCCATCCATTTCTCCTTTGTTACTGCCTGCAAATGTGTATTCGCGTGGGAAGGTCAAACCTGCTTGATGTATCTACACTAAGGATATGTCAGAACATTATAATGGCATTATTCTGTTTATATTCTGTGGTTTTAATTACTTGCTTATAGTGGACAGCATCAAACAAAAATAATCCATCAAACTGTGAAACCAATGACAAACAAATTTTATATGGTGCACAAAATCTTGATAATGGAGAGATCCTTATGGGTTAAAAACTCCAATCTTTTCAAGTTTTGCAGTCACATGGCAATGTTGCAGACTCCTCTGTATGCATTTGGGAGTTGATATGGCTATTGAGAATAGTGGTTTACATTCCCAAAGGTTGGGTTTAGAAGCCTACTCAATCTCAGGCTCTCATCTTTTCTTGCACTGCAATTTCCACTTTCTTCAGAAATGATCAACAATCCCTTCTTTGACTGCAGTTTCACCTTAAGTAGCATGTCTTTCAAAGAGGCAATTATGGCAGCCCAATAAATGGTTGCATTAAATAATTGTGGCTTCATTTCACATGGAATCCACATAGAAACCAAGTGTCCACTGGTCTCTGGTTGCACTTAGCTATGATTGACCACAAACAACAATGGATTCACATGTTGAAGAATGGCTTCCTGACACCTTCATTAATGACTCAATTGCTGGTAACTCTTCTGGGTGACATGCTTGTTAATGCCCTTTTAGTCAATGACAAGTTGACACCTTCATTGTATATGGAATGTCTATTGACACTTTCATTGTCAATGACATGTTGTAGACACCTTTCTTGTTGATGTCATGCCTGTCAACACTTTCATTGTCAACGCCTTCATTGTTGATGTCATGCTTGTCGACAGTTCATTGTTAATGACATGTTGTCAATGGTATCCTTGTCGACACCTTTGTTGAAAACGCTGTAACATACCCGACCCCTCAGGGTACCATTAGAGGAATGGGGTATATACATATATCTGGGAAAATTTTAAGGATGGAAATTTATCCTAAAAATTAGTAACCTTGGCGAATTTTACTAAACTATAATATGAAAACTATAAAATGTGTGGTGATATTTTAGTAAAAATATTCAAAATTTTAATTATTTTATAGTCTCTATAAAGTTTTGGTGATTTTTAAGGTGAAATATGTTTTTCTTATAAAATTTGGGCGAATCATTTTTAGAAAAAAATGGGAATTAGCGAATCTTTCTTTTGGATAAAACATGGAAAATTAGCCCATTTGCGAATATTAGCCCTTAAAATTTTCCCTGATATATATATATATTGTTTAATTGTTGTGTTAATAATTCCATGTTTACACACACAAACACACACATATATATTCACTATGCCTACTGAAAACCTGAATACCTTTTGGAAGGGTCCCACTGGACACGTCACCCGGCTCACCATCTCTTAACATTGCTCCAAATGGCGTGTTTGATTTCGATCGGGTTCCCTGTACCGGGCTTACATGGAGAGTGGGCCCCTCTTGTCATCTCCCCATTGGTCTGCAACCTAACTGCCAGTTACCGCTGCTACCTGTCCATGTCATCTTGGTCATAATAACTCAACACCTTCTCTTATGGCACCGCTTTCTCTCTGGGCTCATAGCGTCGCGTTGACCTAGCTGTGAGCCCACCGCCCACCAATTAGAACACCAATTAGAACACCATCAGCCGTAGCCTAATTGCCAATTATCACTGCTACCTGTACATGTCATCCTGGTCACAATAACTCGATACCTTCTCTTATGGCACCGCTTTATCTCTCTGGGCTCACAACGTTGCACTGACCTAGCTGTGAGCCCACCACCCACCAATTAGAACACCATCAGCCTTGCGTGTATGGCTAGCGCAACAAGCCTATGTCATTCCATCGTGTCCATAACGTATTCTAGATACCAACTACTGGGGTTCTCTTACCGGGCTTGCGTGGATGGTGGGACGGAATGGTCCCTTCTCCCATTGGTCTGCTGCTACAACTTTTGGCTGCCACCACTACTTATACCACTTCATCCCACTTTCTTTACCCTTGAGCCTCCTTTGCGACTCCTCTTCATTTTTATGGGTTCATGTCGTTGGGCTGACCTGGTTGGTGGGACCCTTGCTCCACCAACTGGGTATGTGTGTACTGCATGCGTGGTATGACTTATGTCATCCCGTTAGGCTTCCTCCCGACGCTTGTGATCGTCTACCCGCTTTAACCTTCCAGGGTGAACTTGTCAGGCTGACTCAACATATGGGCTAGTCCCCGACCAACAACACCATGACAATGGTGCGGGCTCAACCATGTACCCTCCTTACGTCATGCTGCTAGGGATTACCATGTGCATCCAAACTTCTTGCACCAACATTTCTCCGGGGTGAGACGTGACGTCAGATGATGTCATCCCGCGTTTATGCTCCCCGTGCTTCCTAGTGTGCCTCCTTTTCGTTCTTCTGGGCTAGACTTTCGGGCCACTTGGCTAGTGGGCCACCCTTCGGGCCATTGTGTTAATGCCGAGCTCTCGTCAACTTGCCATGTCATCCCGACACTCCAACCCGATTCCCTTGTTAGCTTGCACACTCACAATGTTTTGGGATTAACCCTTTGGGCCACATCTACCTTCCTTGTCCAATCATGTTAGAGGCAAGTTTGGTCATGCCAATGGAAGGCCTCCATGATTAGTGTTTGATCGACGAAATGATAGGGTTGTCCGATCCTTTCTTATAAGTTCAGGGCTCGATCCCTTTGTGCTGCGATAGGTTTTTCTCTCGTTCTCTATTATGGCTCGACGAAGGGATTTCAACCCTGCCTTATTCGATGATTCAGATGAGGATCTCTGCGATTGGCCCAACAACAGGTTTTGCTTTTGTATAGATTTCCTTGAACCAACTGTTTCGACCAGGACTCTGGCTCAAAGGTCTGATAGACTTGTAGATCAACTCCAGGGCTCCACGCTAATGTCGATGGTTCATTAAGGTGTTCCATGGTGCTAACCTTCTTGAGCTTGTGCGATAGATTCTCCAATGGGTTCTTGGCTTGCTTGCGTTCCTCGGACATGGAATTCTAGACATGGTGGAACAGATGCTCCTATGACCCTTACCTACCACGGGCTTGGTGTGAACACCCCACCTTGCCTACCACATGCCAATGGTGTCAGAATCCATGTCAAGCTTGCAAGTGGTTCTATGGCACTACACAAAGCCTTCAAATGCCTAACCAACAACATTAGAGTGCCAACGAAAGATATTCAGGCACTATTGATACATGGTTGAGAGGCCATTTGGGTAAAGTGTATCAAGTTTAAACGACCCCAAGGGAAACAAACCCTTCAACGTTAATGAAACGCTTGCTGTGTGGCTCAACAACTTGTAACTCAAGCAAATAAGTTAATGTAAGGGAATGCAAACCCTGCTAAGCAAATGGTCCTCCATGTAACTATTTCATATTAATAAAAAGGGCCTCTGAGCCTATGGTTTCCAAGTTCTATTCCGAGCTCTCATGGCTTCTCTACGACCTGTAACATGGGCTTATTCATGTATATTATTTATTTTAGTGTTGTTTCCCACATAGTTTCACATTTCATGCAGAAAAAAGTTCAGCTTAATGTTATAGCTTGGTCCTTATTATCATGTGGTTTATTACACAATTGGGCATTAGATATTTTGTGATCAACACCAACAAGCTATTCACACAACATTTTATTTCCAGTTAAAAAGCTCACGCTCACTTATTTTATTTACCGATGTCATTCATTTTAGAGTAACCACACACACACAAATATATCCAACATATCCATCATTGTCATATCCCCACAGAGTGTAACCATATGTTCAAGCATTAACAACACAAATACAATCCCAAATTCTAGAACTATTACAATTAGAAAAACATCATGATTCATCAATAGATAAACAAGCATAAGCATATACTTATCATTGAATTTGCAAGGCAACTGTGTCTGGGACAAGGTTTCTCCACCCAACCATAGACGACTACAACCACACTGACTTGCAACTATCACCCCTGGGCTAGATTCCAGAGTTTGAGGGGGGATGCTTGCTTAAAGGAATTAATCACCAGCTGCCAATTGAAACAAGGACTCCAGAGGACCTCCTTTCTCAATCCCACTAGTTGATTGCTACTTCCTTTGTCAACACATGGAGTCCAGAGGTGTTCTACCTGACCCCAAGTGCACACACAATGATTCACCCCCTTCTAGGGAGTCCATAATCCACTGTAACAAGAATCCAATAATAACGTTTTCAATTAGGTCCTCCTTTGATGTTGTTTTAAGATGGCCTCTTCCTCAGCTATCCACAACTCCAAAGTTTGCTATCTCAACCCTCAACCTCCAGGGAACCCGAGGACCAATACCCTTCTCTCACTTCGGTTCTCTTCTATGTTGCTTGCTGATTGCTCTCATTAGATGCTCCAATCCCTTGCTTTCTCTGTCTGCCACTTGCAATTATGGGTTCGAATGGGTGTCCCCCAATGAATGCTTGATGCTGTATTTCTTCCTCTTTTTACAAGTTTTTTCCCCTCGTGTTTACTGCCTTGGCCTCTTCCGTAGCTAACATTTATTGTTGCGTCCTTGCTTCCTTGCAATGTGCAGTTATCCTCATAAATCTCTTGTCCTCTTTTCTTCTTGTTGTTTTTCAAGCCACACGGGCTTGCGTACTTTCTCTTGCAGCCCATTTAATTTTAGAACCAATCCCTAATTCATGCATGCACCAACCAACCCTTAATGACTGTCCTCCAATTTAGGTTTTCTTCTTTGCACTAGAAACCACAACATCCTAAGCAATCAATCCTCCTCCCCAACTCTGGAATCCATGTCACTTGGACTCAGTCCCCTTTTGGATTTCACATTCTAGTAAAAATATTTACAATGTATTTGATAAGAGGACCATGGGTGGGGCTGTCACAGTTCCCTCCCCCTTGAGGGAACATTGCCCTTGGTGTTCATCTGTCCATATACACAGAGGAAACATACTAAATAGAGAAACAACAATGTATTGCTTTTGGAGCTTTATATTTACAACTCTTTACTGTATTTATATATATATATTTACATGTCACACATTCACAGTGGCATGCCCAACAACTAAGCAATTATAAAGAAAATTTAAAATAGATCAGCCACTTTTTGTGGCTCTTTGCAATTTCTTGGTGCTTTTGCGGCACCAAATTTGGCTTGGATTCCTTTCTTTGTTCTGTAGGGTAGTAAGCCTCCAACCTCCATCACTATCTTTATTTGCACTCTTGTTCCATCAATGAACAGTGCCTGGCTCATTGCTTTCCGATACATCCCCATTGTGCTTTTCATTCCAGTTAACTATGCTCATGACCAAGAAACCCAATTTATTTTTCGGCCTTCCTTTCTCTGCTTCTCAGTCCCTCGGGCAAACTGGTTACCCCCTTCTCCATGCAGTCACTCACCTTCCAAGTTCACGCATCCCTTTCTCTGTTTCTTAGTTCCTCAGGCGATCCTCGGAAAGACTTCCTCATATCAGAAGGAGTTCAAATTCAAGGCATGTCCTTGCCCTCAAAACTACCATACGGTCATAGTATGGGATGGGCCCCATAATTGTATAATTTATTATGCCCATTTGATTATTTCTCAACACTTGAAATATGTATTTGACCCCCTTACTTGCACATTATGGAGTTAATTCATAGTATTAATGTGTCCTTAGGAATTTAATTTATCCTTGCTTATTTTGTGCCTAATATTATTTATTTTTGTAGAATATTGAGAGAATTTTGAGTAAATTATGAATGAGGGAATCTAGGGACTTATTCTCTGCCAATAAATGAATGGAATATTATGAAGTTAGTGAGAAAATTTTGGAGTTCCATTGATTGAGAAAATGTAGGGATGTGTTCCCCACCAAAAGAGAATCTTGAGCTTGATTGGTTTACAAAGGCCCTATCCTCCTTGGAATTCGAAATCAATCATGGAACCAGATCCACAATTTTAGGGAATTGGAGCGAAACAATCCCCCTCTTCAATTTAGGCTACTTCTCAAGTCGTTTTATATAAATAAAGGGGCCCAGTATCCCAATGGGGAGTTCGAATTAGTGGAGAATATATTTTGAGTAGTAATAGGGTTATTTGCCTAGTATTTTGTTATGTACTATTTTGACAGTGAATAAAAGCCATCTTATTTTCAGTGTGATCCATCTTTATAGGGATGAGTCCTCTTGGGTTAGGGCCTAACCCAGAGGCTCTAGTCTCTCTCCTTATGTATTTTATTCATGCATATTCTTTCTTGTATCTAGCTAGTAGTATTTTCGTTCTTTTCTAGTAGAATTTGTTTATGAGAAAGTTGCTCATGCAGGGTTGTCGATCACCTCTTGTTGAAAAGTGTAAATAGGTTCGGTCTTCATAATGATGCGTAATTATGATTTTATGTAATTGATGTAAAGAAGAAAAATAAAATTATTTTTGTAAAGCTTGAATCATGGGTTTTATGATCAAGGAATTTTATTTTTAGTTAAGGCTCACATTGTGAGCCTTTATGATTACTTTATGATTAGTCATCATGCCATAAAAGTCAATTGAGTCAATGTCATGTATGAAAGACCCTTATTTGGCATGTTACAAATGTATATGAGTCATTAAAAGACCCTCCAAGACCAAGCTCAAGCACCTCCTTCAAGTTGAATTGAATATATTTCTAGAAAGGCATATCGGCCTTGTCACTAGGAGAAGTTAGCTTATTTGATGGACATATCACTATGTATAGGGCAACTCGACCTCCAATTGAAGACAAGATTTCGGTCAAGCAATTTGAAACAAGAAATAGGTGCGAAGATCACAAGAATAGCCGTCTCATCCAACAAAGAAAGGAGGAAAGAAAGCCGAGTTATCTTTGGGTCCGTTCATCAAAGAAAGCCTTGAACATACCCAAAGATAACTCGACGTTCTTTCCACCTCTCTTTGTTGGATGAGATGGATCTTCTTGTGATCTTCACACCTATTTCTTGTTTCAAATTGCTTGACCGAAATATTCTCTTCAATTGGAGGTCACGCTGCCCTATACATAGTGATATGTCCATCAAATAAGCTAAGTTATCCTAGTGACAATGCTTATCCTAGTGACATGCCTTTCTAGAAATATATTTAGGTCGATTTGAAGAAGGTGCTTGAGCTTGGTCTTGGAGGGTATTTTAATGGCTCATATACATTTGTAACATGCCAAATAAGGGTCTTTCTTACATGACATTGACTCAATTGAATTTTATGACATGATGACTAATCATAAAGGCTCATAATGGGAGCCTTAACTAAAAATAAAAGTCCTTGATCATGAAACCCATGATTCAAGCTTTACAAAAATAATTTTATTTTTCTTCTTTACATCAATTACATAAAATTATAATTACACGTCATTATGAATACCGAGCCTATTTACACTTTTCAACAAGAGGTGATCGACAAACCTGCATGATCAACTTTCTCATAAACAAATTCTACTAGGAATGAATGAAAATATTGCTAGCTAGATACAAGAAAGAATATGCAAAAATAAAATACATAAAGGAAATAGACTAGAGCCTCTGGGTTAGGCTCTAACCCAAGGGACTCAACCCTCTAAAGATGGATCACACTGAAAATAAGATGGATTTCATTCACTGTCAAAATAGTACATAACAAAATACTACGCAAAGAACCCTATTACTACTCAAAATATATTCTCCACTAATTCAAACTCCCCATTGGGATACTAGGCCCATTTATTTATACAAAATGACTTGAGGGGCAACGTAAATTGAAGAGGGGTATTTTTTCACTCTAATTCCATAAAATTGTGGATTTGGTTCCCTAATTGATTTCAAATTCCAAGGAGAATAGATCCTTTGTAAGCCAACCAAGCTCAAGATCCTCTTTTGGTGGGGAATACATCCCTCTATTTTCTCAATCAATGGAGCTCCAAAATTTTCTCAATAACTTCATAATATTCCATTCATTTATTGGCAGAGAATAAGTTCCTAGATTCTCTCATTCATAATTTACTCAAAACTCAAAATTCTGCAAAAATAAATAATATTAGGCACATAATAAGCAAGGCAAAATTAAATTCCTAAGGACACATTAATACTATGAACTAACTCCATAATGTGCAAGTAAGGGGGTCAAATACATATTTCAAGTGTCGAGAAATAATCAAATGGGCATAATAAATTATACAATTATGGGGCCCATCACATGCTATGACCGTATGGTAGTTTTGAGGGCAAGGACATGCCTTGAATTTGAACTCCTTCTGATACGAGGAAGTCTTTCCAAGGATTGCATGAGGGACTGAGAAGCAGAGAAGGGGATGCTTGAACTTGGAAGGTGAGTGAATGCATGGAGAAGGGGGTAACCGAATTGCCCGAGGGACTGAGAAGTAGAGAAAGGAAGGCTGAAAAATGAACTGGGTTTCTTGGTCATGAGCATAGTTCACTGGAATCAGAAGCACATTGGGGATGTATCGGGAAGCAATGAGCCAGGCATTGTTTGTTGATGGAACAAGAGTGCAAATAAAGATAATGATGGATGTTGGAGGCATACAACCCTACAGAACAAAGAAAGGAATCCAAGCCGAATTTGGTGCCACAAAAGCACCAAGAAATTGCAAAGAGCCACAGAAAGTGGCTGATCTGATTTAAATTTTCTTTATAATTGCTTAATTGTTGGGCATGCAACTGTGAATGTGTTACATGTAAATATATGTAAATGCAGTAAAGAGTTGTAAATATAAAACTTCAAAAACAATACATTATTGTTTCTCTATTTAGTATGTTTCCTCTGTGTATATGGACAGATTAACACTGTGGGTAGTGTTCCCTCAAGGGGGAGGGAACTGTGACAGCCCCACCCATGGTCCTCTTATCAAATATTTTTACTAAAATGTGAAATCCAAAAGGGGATTGAGTCCAAGGGACATGGATTCCAGAGTTGGGGAGGAGGATCGCTTGCTTAGGATGTTGTGGTTTCTTGGGCAGGGAAAGAAACTTAAATTGGAGGACAACCATTAAAGGTTGGTTGGTGCATGAATTAGGGACTGGCTTTGAAATTAAATGGGCTGCAAGAGAAAGTACTCAAGCTCATGTGGCTTGAAAAACAACAACAAGAAAAGAGGACCAAAGATTTATGGGGATAACTACGCATTGCAAGGAAGCAAGGACACAACAGTAAATGTTAGCTACGAAAGAGGCCAAGGCAGTAAGCACGAGGAAAAAAAACCTTGTAAAACGAGGAAAAAAGACAACAATAGGCATCCATTGGGGGACACCCATTCAAACCCATCATTTCAAGTGACAGACAGAGAAAGCAAGGGATTGGAGCATCCAATGAGATCAATCAACAAGCAACACAGAAGAGAACATAAGTGAAAAGGGTCGAAGGTATCACTACTGTCCTAGAAGTCGAATCAAGGAGAAAGATAAGCGAATCCTTAAGCCCAATTGCAGAAGGAAGTGAAGGGAAACAAGGTGTGAAATCTAGTCAAAATCCATCACACGTGCTACAACTAGGGGTTCTGAAGAGACCGAGGGTTGCAGGGCTGATCCAAGAAGTCAAGATTTGAAATATAGTCAAGAAGGAAGGAGAAATAAGTAGTTTGACATTGTTGAGTCAAGGAAGAAGAGTTTAAACTAAGAGGTCTTGTGACTTTGTTTTGGAGAGGTTAATAGTCAAGGGTCTTGGTAATGGTCCTAGTATTTGTTAATTGAATTATCTATAAGAAGAAGAATTTGTTTGGGGTTTCCTCTCAAGTTGGAGAGGTTTTGGCCTTGGTTGATCACCTATATTCTGTGTCTCTTGTCTCTATTTTGTTTATGCATTGGTAGCTATTTGATGAAGAAGAACATCATAATAATCTAAGTAAAGAAAAGATACTAATCTAAAGAAGTAAAAAGCATTCACAATCAATTATCATTAGAAGAGAAATCACCTAATTGATATGCCTTAGATTTCTCAACCTGATATCAAAGCTATGGTAACAAATCAAGGAAAGAGCATCTCATCAAGGGACACACAAGCACTCAAGGATAAAATCTCGAAGGATATCAAAGTGAAGTCAAGATCTACGGAGAAGTGTCAAAACCCTAGATTGAAGAAGTATACACTAGAAGAAGTCTTGGGATCCTCAAAAGACCACAAAAACCCTAATCAAGTTGAAGGGACTTACAAATAAAAGTTTCTTGAAGACTATTCATCCTAGAGAATCAAGATCAAGGACATTGTCATCATCTTCAAAAGATTCTAAGGTTATATCCCTCTCGTTGAAGCAAGGTCCTTACAGTTGAAGAAAATCATCCCAGAATCATCAAGACATTCATCAAGAAGTCATCATTGATCATCATCAAAAGGACATTACCATCAAAGGATCTAAAGTGATATCCTTGTTTGTGGAGTCAAGGATCACTCTCAAAGAGATCTATATTCATCAGGGAGAAGTTCTCTATCATATATACTATCATCAAATTCAAGGAGATAGCAAGTGGAAGAAGCATCTTCACAAGTAAGTATATTTATGTCTACATCTGAATATGTCAAAATGTCTTTTTGCAAAGAAAGCAACAAATTGTCTGGGGCTTCAAACTATCTTGCATGGAAGAAGATGATATATATGAATCTCATTGAAAATGAGGTTATGGATCATGTCAAAGGGTCTATTACCAAACCTTAGAAAGAAGATTCTCAAGAACTTGCAATGTTTATGAAAGGGGAAGTGAGGGCTCAAAGGATTCTCATAGAATCCATCAAGGATACCCTCATTCCATATGTATCTGAACTCGACACCTCAAAATACATATATGACAAATTGGTAGAGTTGTTTTTTGTAAGCACTGTAAGAGAAGTTATCTGTTTAAGGAAAGAACTCTACAAGCTAAGAATATCAAAATAAGAAGAAATAACCTCATACTTTATGAGGATATCTGAAATAAGGGATCAACTTCAAGATCTGGGTGAAATAATGTCTGACAAGGAGATGACCACTGCAGTACTAAATGCACTAGCAGAGGAGTGGGGCAACTTTACTTCAAGTATTTATGGGAAGAGAAAAGCTACTCCATTATAGGATCTATGGTCTCTATGCAAAATAAAATAAACCATACTGAAGGCAAAGACTTATGTGGGATCAAGTGAGAAAAATCAAGCATATGTTTCCATAGCAAAGAGAAGAGGAAACTCTGGGAAATTTGGTCCTCAGAAAAAGAAGAACAACATGGCTAATATTCAATGCTATGGATGTCAAGAATATGGGACTTACAAAGAGATTGTCCTAAGCTCAAGAAGGACAATAACAAAAGAGGTAGAGAAAAAGCCCATATCATCGAAGAAGTTGAGGACGCTGAAAAGAAGAAGTTCAAGAAAGAGGAAGTAAAAGATCACTTCAATGATTGAGATAGTTTTCCTCACCTAGTTCTTTTCAAGTCCCTGTTTTCAAGTTTTCTATTGTAAGATATGGTTATCATGAATCACTAAGAAAAATGATAGGATGCATCATGGCATCATAGAATCATTAAAAACAAGAGCTTGTGATCATAAAGAAAAATAGTTGAAATAGAAGTCTATGGCACTCACCTATGGAAATATATAGCTCTTGGTCACCTCATTAGAAGCATACATGACACTTATGGGAAAAAGAAGAAAAAGGCCATCTAGCACAAAGATCATTATACATCAGTTAAAAGGGAACATTTTCTAGATGAGGATACTCAAGCTCCTCTATTGGAATCTTCATTGGAAGGTTCACCAATCAAAATGAAGAAAGGGTTTCATCAATAATTCCATATTGTGGGAATTCATGGGATGATGGTATGATGACAAAGGAGGTGAATCAGATCAAGGGATTGAATTTGTTTCAATCAAGGAAGCCGTTGAAGGAAGTCTAGATGACCTAAAGGAAAATGAGGTATGTATGCTTGTATTCGATATTGTAGAGTCATGTCATATGGTTGTAGGTAACATGGATAAATGTTCTATCTCGAGAGCATAATCAAAAGAAAGGATCTCCTCCTTAAATGATGCAACAATGCATGGGTCACACATCAACTAGATGAAATCAATATAATATGTCCTTATGAAATATGGGGAGGTTGAAAGTGATTGGAGGAACCCTGATTAAAAGTTCTCAGGAAGAAAAATGTGTGAAGAAAGAAGGAAATAGATCATGGAATATGTAACCATGAAGAAGGAATTCAACATCCTAGAACTAGAAGATTTGACTAGGATATCTCCATGAAAGATATGAAGACTCTGATGACGTCTGAAAAAAAAGAGACCTTTGACAATATATATCTTTAGGAGATGTGTCAATGTGTATGCAAGATGCTGATGCAAATTAGAAGATGTCATGATGAAAGATTGCCACAAAGGTAATTTTGATTTAATGTTCATTTCTTATTTTTGAATGATATCTGGATGGGCTTATGCAAGGTTTCCAAGGGAAGAGCTGTGGATGTCTTCCACCACTGATGACCATGTAGCTGGATGAGAGATCCTTAAGGAAACAGGGCATGAAGAAGGAAGCAAAGCATGAAGGAGGACCAAATATGGACTAATGGATCACTTTCCAATGAGAGGAATGATGAAATGACTAACTCATGGATGAAAGTGATGGATTGTTGTGCCCTACGAAGAAGTCCTAAAAGATGTAGACTCTATTACATAGAAAAAATCATGACATCAAAGTAAGGAGTTCTACAAGTAGCTTGTTGTCCCATGATCTTCACTTGAAGAGCTACTGAAATCAAATTCTTGGTCAAGAGGGAACTTGGTCAAGTCCCTAGTTTAGAGGGAGTTCGGGTGCATTCCTTCATTAGAATGGGTGTGTCCTCCCTATGTTGAGAGGGAAAGATAAACACATCATTCTTTTCTTCACTTAGGAAGACAGAATGGAGGATTGGTTAAACATTTGGCATACAATGCTCTTTGAGGATGAGTTAGGGCATCTAAGATAAGAGTAGTCATAGAGGACTGATATTCTTTTAGGACTAAGAATCCAAGATAAGAATAGTCCTAGTGGAACATACTCTGAGAGAACCTGGGTGGGGTATGTTCCGAGAGAGACAATGATGAGGGTGTCTATACATCACTAGTCTCGCCAACATTGAGCTCTGATCTTGTGGAGAGATAGAGCTGTTAGTCAAGGCCTTTCTATATGACAATGCTAGTTGATGTGATGCTATACATATGCGTTACCAATTTGACTCTTCTTATGAGAATTTTTCAGATTAAGAATGTCTAAGTACCTTGTACAGATTATGAATACCTCCCTAGTTAAGAGAGAGTGTTGAAAAGTGTAACTAGGTTTGATTTTCATAATGACACGTGTAATTATGCTTTTATGTAATTGATGTAAAGAATACAAACAAAATTGTTTTTGTAAAGCTTTAATCACGGGTTTTAGGGCCAAGGAATTTTTTTTTAGTTAAGGCTCCCATTGTGAGCCTTTATGATTAGTCATCACGTCATAAAAGTCAATTGAGTCAATGTCATGTATGAAAGACCCTTATTGGGCATGTTACAAATGTATATGAGTTATTAAAAATTCCTCCAAGACCAAGCTCAAGCACCTCCTTCAAGTTAGCCTAAATATATTTCTAGAAAGGCATGTTGGCCTTATCACTAGAAGTCAGCGTATTTGATGGACAAATCACTATGTATTGGGAAACTCAACCTCCAATTGAAAAAAAGCTTTCGGTAAAGCAATCTGAAGCAAGAAATAGGTGTGAAGATCACAAGAAGAGCCACCTCATCCAACGAAGAAAGGATGAAAGAAATATGAGTTATCTTTGGGTTTTTTTAGGGCTAAATATCTCCACATGCACGAAGAAAGGAGGATCATTTGCTGCAGAAAAGGGTCAAAGGTATCACTGTTGTCCTAGAAGCTGAATCAAGGAGAAAGATAAGAAAGTTCCCAAGCCAAATTGCAGAAGGAATTCTCTCCATCTAAGCGAAGGGAAACTAGGTGTGAAAGTTAGTCAACATCCACCACACATGCTGCAACTAAGGTTTCTGAAGAGGCCAAGGGTTGCAGGTTTGATCCAAGAAGCCAAGATCTGAAAGATAATCGAGAAGGAAGGAGAAGCAAGTAGTTTGACAATTTTTGACTCAAGGAAGAAGAGGTTAAACTAAGAGGCCTTGTGACTTGGTCTTGGAGAGGTTAAATGGTCAAGGGTCTTGGTAATGGTCTTTGTATTCATCAATTGAAGTCTCTATAAGAAGAAGAATTCGTTTGGGTTTTCCTCTCAAGTTGGAGAGGTTTTGGCCCTCGTCGATCACCTCTATTCTGTGTCTCTTGTATCTGTATTGTTTATGCATTGGTAAGTATTGCTTGATGAAGAAAAACACTATAATAATCTAAGTAAAGAAAAGATCCTAATCTAAAGAAGTAAAAAACATTCACAAGCAATTATCATTAGAAGAGAAATCATCTAATTGATATGCCCTAGATTTCTCAACATCTCTCTTGTGGGAAGTGCAGTTGTAGATATTGTGTTAGCAAGAAAAAAATATAGTTAATTTCCTGTTGTAATAGTTAGATCTTGAATTAGTTTCCCTTTTCATCTTTGCTTTCTTCCCTTAAATCATTTGTTTAGTAGTATTTTCAAGCATCTAAAGGACAATCTATCTTGTGTGCGGGTCAGGGCATGGGTTTGTAGGGATAATCATTGTAATTTACACTTTTCATTCCATCACCAACACTTTCCTTCCTTCCCCAACAACCTCTTCAAGTAGAATGTTTACAGAGATCACTTTCCATTCTTGTTATAGGTCACCATGTGCATCTTTCCTTATGTAAGATGGGCTCCTAAGGAGCACTAGGATTGGCAAGGGCTTCATACACCCTTCTCATACTATATCCCACCATTTCTTGCTTTCAGAACACCTTTTAAGCCCACATATTTCTCTCGGATTTGACCCTATAGCAAAACAGGAAAATCCTATAGCACTCTGTCCCGATCTCGTAGCACTATGAAAAAAACCTCCAAATGTATTTTGATTTGCCCCACAACACTCATGACCACCCCTAGGAACTTTATAATGACCAGAAGACCATACAAATGAATAAAATAGATTCATAGACCTAGTACGAACTTTTCTTTGGCTAATAAAGTAGATAGATAGTGATTCCCAACGATCTTATAGAAAAACAGTAGTAATTTTCTGTTATTTTTGAGCACATGTTAACGAGAATCTTTTGAGTTGATTCCATTTGTATTGAGTCTTAAAATAATTCTACTTAATAATAAATTTACCCCAACTCATTTTCATTTCATTTTCTTGGGCATTTGGCAAGCTAACTCACGAGACAAACATCCTGTAGCAATTCAATAGCGATCGTGTAACAGTTTGCTTTCGAGATATGCCTTGCCTAGATTCACTCCGAATTCATGGTAGAAGTATATTTATAGCCTATGAATGCTCTATGACCACTTCAGTTGAGCTAAGGATTGGCTAGGTCACCATTTAGCTCTTACATCGCTTGCGTCTTAAATGTTGATTTTTGCTATTAGTCTAGAATTTTTATCCGCAATTTACTTTATGCAAAGTGTGATTTTCTTTTTGTAAGAGTAATCTTGGACTTTTATTTCCTGCAAAATAGAATATATTTCTATTCCAGCAAGACAGATTAAATTTTATTAGTTGTCATTATGCTTTACATTTTTGCAAATAGAATAGATTTCCTTTCTACTATTTAGTTTCCAACAAAAGTAGAATAGATTTGCTTATTATTATTTACCTTTAGCAATTTAGGGTTGGCAGCTTACTTGGATCTTCTCTCATTTGAAGTTGTTTCATTACCTTCTTTCACTTGCATCAAACAGAGTTAGACTAGGAAGAGGAAGGTTCTTGTTGCACATACAATGCCGACCCCTCTTAAGTTTGTGCAAACCTTAGGTTGATAATTTAAGTCAATAGCCTTAGGAGTTACAATGTTCTTGTTGCAATACTATGGCCCATCACTGTTTGGTGCCGTTGTCGCGGAGGGTGTCAAGGCAAGCACTCTCTTGTTCTTGGAATGATTCCTTATTTTTTCATTCATATTTTCTGCAAAAAAAATAAAAATGCATTAGACATCTCTCATTGCATTAGCATCCTCATTCAAGTTTTTTTTATTATAAAAAACTATATATATATCTTCAATACCACAAACCTCCCACCATTGACTTTTGCAGGTAGAAGAAGAAGATGTGGCAGAGATGTTAGGAGGCATGGGGCAACTTTACTTTGTCAACTCATATCAACAAGGGTCTTATCCTCCCTAACCTTTTCAACCATATCAGGATTTTATTCCATTCCCTCTTTTCATCCATATCAACACCAACCTCCTCAATGGGGTGATCCATTTTTTCCTCAATATTCATGGTCTTATTCTTCCCAACCTGCCATTCCTCCTTTACATCCATACCAACCTCCTTAGTGGGGTGACCCATATTTCCTTCAATATCCTCAATTCCCATGCTCACACTAGCCTCCTCAATGGGGTGATCCATATTTCCCTCAATATCCTCAATTCCCATGCTCACACTAGCCTCCTCAATGGGGTGATCCATATTTCCCTCAATATCCTCAATATCCTCCATACCAAACTCAATGCTATCCATCCCATCCACCTCCACTACAACCACATCCTCAACCACAACCATTTAAAAAACCCACTCCCATTGAACTACCTACACAACCATTTCCAAACCCAAGCAATAAAGTAACTCAACCCACTTACAATGCCAAGATACAAAATCTCCAAACAAATCCTCTTGATCCAAGTGATATTTATCTTGGATCGGAAAGAGTATTGCAAAGAGGAGATTCTCTTGCTCCTATTGAAGAACAACATTTAAAAGAAGAAGATCCAGAGGAGACTAAAGAATCATGGACCACATTTGATGGCGAGCGACAATTGGAGAATTTATGTTATGCTTATCATTGGATCCTTTATGTGTTCAAGGGAATAATAAGGAAATAGTAGAAGATTTGAATGACATGGAAAAAGAAGACATACATAATGATACAAATGAGAAAGTGAACCAAGGGAATCACAACTATATTGAACTTTGGTTCATGATAATCACTGAGTAGGAGCACCACTCTCTTCAACAATGTTTGACATCATCAAAGTCAAATCAATTGGTGTCTCATATTCAGGTACATGTCAAAGCATACATTTCGAGCCTACACGTGTTTATCTGTCATCTTTTTATGCACATGGCTCCATTAAAAGTATTCCTATACTTGAAAGATATTATTTTTTCAAGTAGAGTAAGATAGAAAAAATAAATAAAAAAGGGAGAAAGAGGAAATTTAAAAGAAAAAGAAAAAGTGAAAAAAAATCCTTAGATGAAAACCTCCTTTGAGGTGCCTGAGATTGACTCATTGATTGAACCTCCATGAGGCAGTCAATGGGTTGAAAAAAAGAGAAAGAAGAGAAAAAAATAAGATCCTAGGTGAAAACCTCCTCTGAGGTGCCTTAGTAGACTCGCTAGTTGAAAACCTCACTAAGGCAGCCAGTAGGCCTAAAGAAAAAATGAAAAAAAAGGAAAAAAATGAGAAAATAATATATAGATTTTTTTTTCTAGTTGCACTTATGTGTTTGCATGCATGTACTCCTCTACCTACCCAAGGGAAAGAAATAGGGTAGTGCCACAAAAAGGAAAGAGAATAAAAAAAAAAATGAACGGTGATGCAAGAAGAAAGTCAAGAAAAATCGACCTTGGACTTCTTACCCCCTATGAAAATTTCTCAAGAAGGGCTAGGGCAAGGTTAATTCACCTCTTTGCATCCTCCTAACATGATTCTATACCCTTTCCCCTTCCATTTCATCAATTTCTATCTCATTCGGAGCATAGCCCTAAAATGTTACATGATTGTCCTATAATGCTACATGATACAAACAATCTTGTTAAAAATATAAAACCAAACTAAATTTTCAATTTTTGAAGGGGAGGAAGGTGTCTTTGAACTCAAAAAAATTATTCCCACCTATCCCAAGTGCCAAAACTCCACTGCCGCCATCCTACACCATCATTTCGAGCTCATTATAGTCTCATTTATAGGTCTGTTTTAGAAAAAAGCTACAACAACAACTTTTTCTTGCAAATTTGACTTAGGGAAGGCATCATTGGCCTTCTAAATTGATATTTTATCCATCCCCCAAGTCAAAATTGGAATCCAAGCACTTTCATTTCTGGCCTAAAATTTCCCCATACATTTCTAGCCTATTTACAAAAAAAATTTCGATCTGGTTTTTTTCATCATTTAAGGAAAATAAAGACATGTTGATACTCGTAATCACCTTCCCCATTAATCCAATCAAGAAAAATTTGATTTCCACCACTTTTAAAATCTGGCATTTCTTCATGCATTAGTTCTACTTCCTCTTCACATTTAGCATTTGATCCCTCCACTTCTTGTTTTTAGCCATGGATACTTGTACCATCACCTTACCTGACCTTTATTAAGTTCCCAATAACAACAACTCCCAGAGATGGTGATTTTATGGAGAATTTGTACTGCGACAGGAAACTCTATTTCCTGTAGCAGCCTTCAAAATCCCAACAAAACCACCACTACTTAGCAAGAATTGAAGAGAAGAGGCTAGGAGGGCCCTGACATCATCAATTGCATTTGAAGAAGACTCCAACAACATGAAAAGGAAGCTTGGAAAAATGTGCAAGAAGGGCAATAAGATCCAACTATGAAGCCAATAAACTAGCCATGAAGAAGCAAACCCTTGACAACAACCATCAATGAAGAATCAAGCCTCCATTTAGCATCTACAACACAATATTTGGTTCCAACAACACCTACAAAACAAGTCTTCAATCCAAAGCATTGAAACCATCAAGAATATTCACATGTACGAAAGGTATGTAATCGAATCCTTTGGGCTTCATGAGTATTACGTAATTTCTCTTTTGTCTATCTAAGTATCGGGGGTCAGTAATGGTAGCCATCCACAAGCTAAATTATTAACTCAATCTTTACTTAGCTTCATTTTCATCACCGTTAGCCTCAGTTTCATCTAACCTTGTTTTCATCACCATTAGCCTTGTTTCCATCGCCCTCCATTTTCAACCTTCATCTATCATTTCGAAGTCTCTCCCATTAGTTTTTCTCATTGTCTTATAACTGCTACGGGAAAGTTCTATGCTACTACAAAATTGCCAAAATACATAGGGTAGAAATTGTTTTGACCACATCTCAAAAAATATGCATCCTTTTGCCGATCTATTTCATGGGGAGATGCATAAGGATGATGGTAACATGCTCAAGAAATTTCATCAAATTCTAGTGCATACTTTTCGATAAATTGACCTCCATCACCTACAACCATTCTCTATTTTTCTCGAGATTTGTGCATCTATTGGCCAAGATTTTTTTATGGGAGATGCATAAGGATGATGAGAATATGCTCAATTTTTTTTTTGGTCAATAAAATCTACTGTTTGAGAGATATGGGTTAAAGAAGGCTGCTACAGGATTGACACAGAGTGCTATAGGATTGTTCCAAATTTGCCATATGATTGTGATCGACTCAGAGAGAGGGGTCAAATCTTATGTTTTCTTTGTGGTAATGAAAAAATAAGTCTACCACACCTTCATCATCCATTTTCCACACAACTTTGTCTCTCCTCCACCCAAATCTCCACTTCTATTCATGAAAAATACTCATTTTCACCCCTTCTTCCATCCCTTCCACCACAGAAAAATCCTCTAACCCTTGACAACATGATGCTCATGAATTATCAAGTGTTTTTAGAGGTATTTTATAGGAATTTATGATCCTAAAAGGGTTTTTGATGGATACAGGAAGACACAAAGTCTTGTAGTAGTTTGTACAAACCCTACATGACCACTAGTGAAGCATCAGATTGAGAAACCAACCATCACAAAGGCAATGTAGAGTCATTTCTTTAATCTTGAGCACTACAAGAGGCTAATTCTGTCCAAAAATTTGAAAAACAAAGGAAGCCATCAAGATAGAGGGTAAGTTCCATCTCTCCTCACCACTATTTGACATCAAAATTAAAGGAAGCCCCTCAATTGTCAGAAGAAAGAACTCTGCAAATTCTACAATCCGAGTTTCTTTAAAACAACAACAAATATGATTTGGTAAATAAGGCATTGGATGAGCATTTGTTTAAAGTAATGGTGTGGTGAGTACAAAGAAGTGGATGTGAAATAAAAAATTAAACGAAGAAGTATATAGGGAAACCAATGACACCACAAAATAGAGGCAAGTGGAGGATAGCCGGAAGGAGAAGGTGGAATTTCTCAATGGTGATAAATAGTTTTAGCAGGGGGGAGATGATGGGCCCCATAATTGTATAATTTATTAGGCCCATTTGATTATTTCTACACATTTGAAATACGTATTTGACCCCCTTACTTGTGTTGGGTTGTGTTATATTCTTTCCACGACTAACCTACGTAGTGAAC
>APFE031212740.1:162277-187989 GCA_000404065.3 Pinus taeda | reverse complement strand
ATTAATTGGTGACCGTGTAATTTATTTGGTCTTGTATGTGGATGATATGTTGTTGGTTGGAAATGACAAAGAAATTATCCAGGATTTGAAGACCCAATTGTCCTCCAAATTCGACATGAAAGATCTCGGTGCTGCAAACTATATTTTGGGCATGGAAATTAAAAGAGATCGCGCAAAGAGGAAGCTCTGGTTAAACCAGAGGAAGTATGTCGAGACAATATTGCAGAGGTTTAATATGCAGTATAGTAAACCGGTGAAGGTTCCTATTCCTGTAGGTGTGAGGTTATCTGTTGAACAGTGTCCCAAGACACAAGAAGAGGAAGAGGACATGTCCGTTGTTCCATATGAAAGTGCAGTCGGTAGCTTGATGTATGCCATGGTCTGTACTAGACCAGACATTGCACATGCAGTGGGAGTATTGAGCAGGTTTATGTCAAAACCAGGGAAGGAGCACTGGACAGCAGTGAAACGGGTTTTCAGGTATTTGCGTGGCACTAGTGATTATGGTTTGTGCTACCAAGGAAGACCAGGATTGGACAGAGTGTTGGATATCCGTGGCTTTGTTGATGCAGACTGGGCTGGAGATCTGGATCAGAGAAGATCTACAAGTGGGTATGTGTTTAACCTATTTGGAGGTGCAGTTAGTTGGATGAGTAAGAAACAAGCTGTAGTGGCACTATCAACTACAGAGGCAGAATACATGGCAGCCACTCATGCAAGCAAGGAAGCAGTTTGGTTGCAGAGATTGTGTTCAAGTATGGGGTTAGTACAGGGAGCTATAAGGATAGACTGTGACAGCCAAAGTGCAATTTTCTTGCCAAAGAACCCTGCTTATCATTCAAAGACAAAGCACATTGATGTTCAATATCACTTTGTGAGGGATATGATAGAAGACAAAAAGGTGTTGCTGGTAAAGGTGGACACTTTGAAGAATACTGCAGATGCATTAACAAAATCTGTGAGCTCTGAGAGGTTCTCTTGATGTAGAGAAATAATGGGCGCTTCAGGGCTGGAAAAATGACTAAGCTCTCCTGTGGCCCCCTGTGGAAAGAAAACAACAAGTGGGAGATTCTTGGGTTGTGTTATATTCTTTCCATGACTAACCTACGTAGTGAACTGGGGGGTTAGAGGGGGGGGCGGAGCCCCCCCTTTGCCACGCCGATTGCGCAGTGGGGGGGTCACAGGGGGGGCGGGTAGCCCCCCTCTATGGGGTTCGGGGCAGCGCCCCGAGAAATTTTTTTTTGGACCCTATATTAGGTTGGGCGAACCTACCTATGGTTTTCGGTCCATAGTTTTGGATGCGATGATTTTCGTTCCATGGTATTGGATGCTTCGGCATGTATAAATATGTATTGTAACATTGAAAGGAACATAATGAAAAATCAAGCTGGTAGTCTCGGTCTTGAGATCCAGTGGGAAATCTTTGTGTATATGTGTTTTATGTGTTATGCTCTCGCATTTTTATTTTTCCTGTGTTTTAGAATTCGTATGCAGGTAATTTCTGTACGGGGTTAAAACTTACAACTTGCACATTATGGAGTTAATTTATAGTATTAATGTGTCATTAAGAATTTGATTTATCCTTGCTTTTATGTGCCTAATATTATTTATATTTGTAGAATATTGAGAGAATTTTGAGTAAATTTTGAATGAGATAATCTAGAGACTTGTTCCCTGCCAATAAATGAATGAGATATTATGAAGTTATTCAGCAGATTTTGGAGCTCCATTGGTTGAGAAATTGTATGGTTGTGTTCCCCACCAAAATAGGATCTTGAGCTTGGCTAGTTTACAAAGGATCTATCCTCCTTGGAATTTCAAATCAATCAGGGAACTATAGGTTTTAACCCCGTACAAAAATTACCTGCATACGCATTCTAATAACATAAAACAAACAATAATGGAAGCATAACACATAAAACAAATATACACAGAGATTTTCTCCTGGACCCCAAAACCAGGACTACAAGATTGATTTTTCATTATATTCCTTTCAATGTTACAATACATATATATACATGCCGAAGCATCCAATACCATGGACCGAAAACCATCACGCCCAAAACCATGTGCGAAAACTATGCACAAAACCATGGGTCCAAAAAAAAAAAGTTGCCTAGGTCGCCGTGTGGACCTTGTAGAGGGGGGCTAACCAACCCCTCAAACCCCCCACACAGGAGGGGATCCCCCCCTGTGACCCCCTCGCTGTACATTGGTGCAATGAAGGGGAGCTCCAGCCCT
The DNA here is from genome assembly GCA_000404065.3 of Pinus taeda. NCBI lineage: Eukaryota > Viridiplantae > Streptophyta > Pinopsida > Pinales > Pinaceae > Pinus > Pinus taeda. The sequence continues at coordinate 185,748 of APFE031212740.1, read as the reverse complement.
CCTCTACCCCCCTGATCTAACTACTGGGGCTAGTCGTGGAAAGAATATAACACAACCCAAAATTCTCCCACTTGTTGTTTTCTTTCCACAGGGGGCCACAAGAGAGCTTAGTCATTTATCCAGCCCTGCAATGCCCATTGTTTTCTCTACACCAAGAGAACTTCTCATAGCTCATAGATTTGTCAATGCATTTGCAGTATTCTTCAAGTGTCCACCTTTACTAGCAACGCCTTTTTGTCCTTCTATCATATCCCTCACAAAGTGATACTGAACATCAATGTGCTTTGTCTTTGAATGATAAGTAGGGTTCTTTGCCAAGAAAATTTCACTTTGGCTATCACAGTCTATCCTTATAGCTTCCTGTACTAACCCCATACTTCAACACAATCTCTGTAACCAAACTGCTTCCTTGCTTGCATAAGTGTCTGCCATGTATTCTGCCTCTGTGGTTGATAGTGCCACTCCAGATTGTTTCTTACTCATCCAACTGACTGCACCCCCAAATAGGTTAAACACATACTCACTTGTAGATATTCTCTGATCCAGATCTCCAGCCCAGTTTGCATTAATAAAGCCACGAATATCCAAAACTATATCCAATCCTCGTCTTCCTTGGTAGCACAAACCATAATCACTAGTGCCACACAAATACTTGAAAACCTGCTTCACTACTATCCAATTTTCCTTCCCTGGTTTTGACATAAACATGCTCAATACTCCCACTACATGTGAAATGTCTGGTTTAGTATAGACCATCGCATACATCAGGGTACCAACCGCACTTGCATATGGAACACGAACATGGTCTCTTCCTCTTCTTGTGTCTTGGGACACAGTTCAACAGATAACTTTATACCTACAGGAATAGGAACCTTTACCAGTTTACTATCCTGCATATTAAACCTCTGCAGTATTGTCTCAACATAGTTCCTTTGGTTTAACCATAGCTTCCTCTTTGCTCGATCTATTGTAATTTCCATGCCCAAAATATAGTTTGCAGCACCAAGATCTTTCATGTTGAATTTGGAGGACAGTTGAGTCTTCAAATCCTAGATAATTTATTTGTCATTTCCAACCAGCAACATATCATCCAGATACAAGACCAAATAAATAACACGGTCACCAATTAATTTAAAATACACACAATGATCTGCTTTGCTTCTGGTGAAGCCAAGTCCCTGTATAAATGTATCAAATTTCTGATACCACATCCTTGGTGACTGTTTTAATCCATACGTAGACTTTTTTAACTTGCATATCAGTTTTTTCTTACCCTTCATCGTAAAGCCTCTAGGTTTCTTCATGTAGATCTCCTCTTCTAGATCCCCATGAAGAAATGTTGTCTTCACATCCATCTGTTCTACCTCAAAATCAAAAGCAACAACAACAGATAAAAGTAATATAATAGAAGCTACCTTGGCAATAGGAGAAAAAATATCACTAAAATCAATTCCTGGTACCTGGGAATAACCTTTTGCTACCAACCGAGCTTTGTATTTCTCCATCTTTCCTTCTACATTCATTTTCTTCTTGAACACCCATTTGATGCCAATGGGTTTCCTTCTAGATGGCAACTCCACTAGATCCCAAGCCTCATTTTTGTGCAAAGATGACATTTCATCAACCATGACCTCTTTCCAAAGTTTTCCATCCTCTGAATCTGCAGTTCCCTTCATAGTTCTAGGATCATCATCAGTAATAGATAAAGAAAAATTTGAATTGAAAGCAGATGGACTATACCTTTCTGGCCGCCTTCTTTCTTGAATTGATCTTCTCACAACTGGAGTTTATGGCTGTTCATCTTTTGATTCCTCTTCTACTGTAGAGTCTGATTCTTTCTCCTTCAGCTCAAACTCTATCTTTTCAGGTTCCTTTGATGGGACTTCATGTTTAATAACATTTTTCACCTCTTTGAACACCACATCTCGGCTATACACAACCTTCCTTGTTACTGGGTTCCAAAGCTTGTAACCCTTTAAACCATCCTTATACCCAATAAAGATGCACTTTTCAGATTTACTATCCAACTTTGTTCTTTTCTCCTTTGGAACATGTACATATGCATCACATCAAAATACCCTTAGATGTGAAAGAGAGGGTTTCTTACCAGTCCATATCTCTTGTGGAGTCTTATCCTCCAACGCTGATGAAGGTGATCTGTTGACTAGGTAACATGCTGTCTCCACTGCCTCTGCCCAAAATTCCTGTCCTAACCCGACACCACTGAGCATGCTTCTTGCCCTTTCAATCAACGTTTTGTTCATTCTTTCTGCAACTCCATTTTGCAAAGGTGTGTATGGAGTAGTATTCTACCGTGCTATACCACACTTCTTACAAAATTATTCAAATTTCTTCTTGCAAAACTCTCCACCATTATTTGTCCTCAACACCTTTATCTTCTTCTTTGTTTGGTTTTCCACCGGAGCCTTAAATTCTTTAAACCTATCAAAAACTTCAGATTTCTTCTTGAGGAAATATATCCATGTATTCCTTGAGAAGTCATATATAAATGATACATAGTACACAAACTTACCTAGTAATGGAACCTTCACAGGTCTAAACACATCACTGTGCACAAGCTCTAATATCTGTTTCGCCCTCTTACCACGAGAGGGGAAATTCACCTAATTCTGCTTCCCATATACACAATTCTCACAGAAATAAAAATCTAGAGATCTATTAATCATACCTTCTACCACACGATGAAGTATTCGAAAGCCCTTCTCTCTAATATGTCCAAGCCTTTGATGCCATAGCATGGTCTTTTCTCCAGATACCACTAGATTTTTTGCTCCACTTTTAGGAACCACAAAACTGTTGCACCCATCAATAATAGTGCTACCTTGCAGCTTGTATAGAGTTCCAACTGAACTCCCCACATCAATACCAGTGCTCTCTGAACCATCTTGCAGGTATCTTCCTCGAACACTGTTTTTACACCTGCATCATCCAACTTGCTTATAGAAATCAGATTTTTGGCTAATGCAGGAATATGCAAAACACCCGGAAGTGTTCTCATCCTTCCACCTTGCAACTTCAACTTGACTTTTCCACTCCCAACAATTCTAGCCTTCCTATCATCCCCAAGAAGACATCACCACAATCATATTTCTCATACTCACAAAACCACTCTCTATGGGGAGTGAAGTGAAAGGATGCACCTGAGTCAATCAACCATGCCTCATGATCTACATGTGTACTTGAAGAAGCCAAGTACACATCCTGACCTTCATCTGAAGTGGTTTTTGCCTCCGCAGAAGGAGCATCATCAGATCCCTTTCCTTTGTCAGGAGCTTTAGATTTACAGTATCTTTTGTAGTGCCCTTCCTTTCTGCATTTCCAGCACACTTTTATAGGTCTTCCTGGAGATTTAGGTCTTCCTCTAGATTTAGATCTCCCAATCGATGACTTATTTTTATTTCTGTTCTGGGACCGTCCTTGTACATACAAGGCATCACCATTTTGGCTCTCCATATTTTTCCATCTCATCTCCTTCGTTAGTAAGGATGATACTATTTCATCAAACTGCAAGGAAGTTGCATTGCCACCTATTGCAATAACCAGAATATCCCATGAATTTGGTAGAGAACACAACAAACCGATGCACTTATCTTCATCTGAAATTTTAATATCAACAAATAATAACTGACTTACCACAATATTAAATGAATTTATATGCTCTGTCACTGAGTCTCCATCTTTCATCTTTAGGTTATACAACTTTTTTCGTAGGAATAGTTTATTCACTAGAGACTTAGATTGGTAAAAAGTCCCAAACTTGTCCCACAAAGCCTTCACCGTAGATTCCCCTGATACATTCAGTCATACTGAATCTGAGACACACAATCGTATTGTGCTCTTTGCCTTCCGATCCAATTTCTTCCATTCTTCATCGAACACTCCTATTAGTTTAGTACTAGGATCTACCACAATCCACTGATTTTTATCCACCAACAAATCCTCCATATTAAGTTTCCACAACTCAAAACTCTAACCATTAAATTTATCGATCTCTATTTTTCCACTGCTCGCCATCTTCTTTCACCACTAGAATTGATCCCGCAGATCTCCCACTGAACAAGATCTACCACAGGCTCGAGCGAAACCCCTCAGCAACAAAGGCGGCCCCTTGAAGCCAAAACAACTCTGATACCAAATGTATGTTTTAACCCCGTACATAAATTACCTGCATACGAATTCTAATGACAGAAAATAAGAAATAGTGGGATCATAACACATAAAATAAATATACAAAGAGATTTTCCCTTGGATCCCAAAACCGGGATTACCATATTGATTTTTCATTATATTCCTAGCAATGTTACAATATATATATATATATCTATTATATATATATAATTATATATATATATATATATATATATTATATATATATATATATATATATATATATATATATATATATATACATGCCGAAGCATCCAATACCATGGACCGAAAACCATCGTGCTCAAAACCATGTGCAAAAACCATGCACAAAAGCATGGGCAAAACCATGGGTCAAAAAAAAAAAATCCCTGGGGCGCTACCTTAGACCTCGTAGAGGGGGATAATCGCCCCCCTCAAACCCCCCATACAGGGGGGCTACTGCCCTCCCCCGATTGAACTATTGGTGCTACTCTTGGAAAGAATATAACACAACCCAACATGAACTTGATCCACAATTTTAGGGAATTGGAGGGAGATAGTCCCCCTCTTCAAGGAGGTTGCACCTTGTATAAATAAAGGGGCCTAGTATCCCAATGGGGAGTTCGAATTAGTGGAGAATATATTTTGAGGAGTAGCATGGGTTCTTTGCCTAGTATTTTGTTATGTACTATTCTGACAGTGAATGAAAGCCATCTTATTTTCAGTCTGATCCATCTTTAGAGGGCTAAGTCCTCTTTGGTTAGGGCCCAACCCAGAGGCTCTAGTCTCTCTCCTTTATGTATTTTATTCATGCATCTTCTTTCTTGTATCTAGCTAGCAATATTTCCTTTCTTTTCTAGTAGAATTTGTTTATGAGAAAGTTGTTTGTGCAGGTATGTTGATCACCTCTCTTGTGGGAAGTGTGGTTGTAGATATTGTGTTGGAAAGCCAAAAATATAGTTAATTTTTGGTTGTAATATTTAGATCTTGAATTAGTTTCCTTTTTCATCTCTATTTTCTGCCATTAAATAATTTGTTTAGCAAATTTTAAAGCATGAAAAGAATAATCTATCTTGTGTGTAGGTTAGGCATGGGTTTGCAGGGTTAAGAATTGTAATTTACACTTTTCATTCCATCACCAACACTTTTCTTCATTCCCCAACAACCTCTTCAAGCACACTATTTACATAGATCACTTTCCAAACTTGTTAGAGGTCACCATGTGCATCTTTCCTTGTGAAAAATGAGCTCCTAAGGAGCACTAGGCTTGGAAAGGGCTTCATACACCCTTCCCCTACCTTATCCCACTATTTCCTTCTTTCAGAACACCTTCTAATCCCACAAATTTCTCTTAGATCTGATATTGTAGCAAAACATGACAATCCTGTAGCACTCTGTCCCGATCCTGTAGCACTATGAAAAAAACTCCAAATGGATTTTGATTTGCTCCACAATGCTCCTGACCACCCCTAGGAAATTTATAATTATAATAAGACCATAAAATGAATAAAATGGATTCATAGTCCTAGTAGGAACTTTTCCTTGGCTAATAAAGTAGATAGATAGTCATCCCAACAATCCTATAGCAAAATAATATTAATTTTATGCTATTTTTTAGCACATGTTAATGAAGCTCTTTTGCATTGATTCCACTTGGATTGAGTCTTAAAAAAATTCTACTTAATAACAAAATTTACCCCATAGCATTTTTAGTTGATGAGGTTAGGCATTTGATAGATTAACTAACTCACTAGTCCTAGAATTTCTGGTTTTTAGAGTAGTAATTTTCTGCTATTTCTTATCATATGATAACAAGGGATTTTTCAAGTGATTCCACTTGGATGGGATCCTAGGATGTCTTACCTAATAAATTTTTTTACCCAAAATCATTTTCATTTGATTTAATTGGGCATTTCACAAGCTAACTCAAGGCACAAACATCCTGTAGCAATCCTGTAACAATTTCCTTCCGAGATCTTCCTTGCCCAGATTCACTCCAAAATCATGGTAGAAGCAAATTTATAGCCTATGAATGCTTTGAGGCCACTTTGGTTGATATGAGCCTTGGTTACGTATCCATTTAGCTTTTACATTGGTTGCGTCTTGAATGTTGATTTCTGCAATTAGTCTAGATTTTCTTTCTGCAATCTACTTTATGCAAAGTGTGATTTCCTTCTTGTAAGAGCAATCTAGGAGTTTCATTTCCTGCAAAATAGAATAGATTTCCTTTTCAGAAAGATAGATTATATTTTCTTAGCTGGCATTATGTTTTACATTTTTGCAAATAGAATAGATTTCCTTTCTTCCATTTACTTTCCAACAAAAGTACAATATATTTCCTTATTGTTATTTACCTTTTGCAACTTAGGATTGACGACTTACCTAGCTCTTTTTTCATTTGAAGTTGTTTCATTGTCTTCTTTCACTTGCTTCAAATGGAGTCAAATTAGGAAGATGAAGGTGCCTGCTACACATATAGTTTTGAACCCTCTTAGGTTTGTACGAACTCTGGGTCGATAACCTCAGGAGTTACAACATTCTTGTTGCAATACTGGGGCCCATAAAGATGCTTCATAGAAATAAATTGACATCACTAGTTTTTTTGTATCACAATGGCCCCATTCTTGAAATATTTGATCTACATGCCACTTCAAATTTTATATATTTCAACTACAACTATTTATCTTACATCCAAGCCCATCCACCCAACTGGGCGATTTCATGCTTCCTCATTATCCTTTAATTCCTGTTACAACAAAATCAACTTAGCTCATAAGCCAACCATCATAAATTAGATCATTGAATTTAGATTCATAAAATAAAATATTAAAGTCATGAGATATTGATACTTATCTTGGTTTACTTCTTGATGCTTGGTTTACATACATTAAATTAGTAGCCAACCGGGTAAGAACCCAATGGCTTCTCTGCACTTTGACCACATATGCACACTAGATTGGTTTCCCGTCAGTAAGCATCCAATGCCTTCTCTTCACTTTTACCACATACACACACAAGATTTTTCTAGTGCCTTCTCTTCTCTCTGGTTGAAAATTTACTAAGTGACTCATCAGCCTCAAGATGAGCACTTAATCTCAATCGCAAACAAACGATTATGAGCACTATCAACTAGGTAGTCTTTTGTTGATAGGAATATAGGTGTGTTGCACACTTGTGTAGGCCCAGGAAGTCCCATACCTACCTGTGTGTGGCACTACACAATACAAGGCACCAAATAGTTCGATACATGTCTAAACACATTTTCACATACACAACACACAAGCCCAAACAATCCCATGCATGCATGTCCCGAGCACATAAACACAAAAAACAGGTCTAGACAGTCCCATACCTTCCTGACTTGAACACATTACACAACACACACTTATACACATGGTACGACAAAATAAACATATAACACAATACAATTTTTCCTATTCCCCTATGAAACACATGCACATGTACAACAAAGTCACATATACACATATTAACATATCACAGTACACAATATCACAATAATCCAGAGACCACCTTGTCTCTATGCATGTGAACTAAGCCATACTAGCTCATTTGTTTTTACCATGTTCTTAAACTTGACATGGGCATGATGTAAGAGATATGTTCACATGATTATAATTTGTTAGAATTCTCCTTTCTACCCAATAAATTCCTCATCACAATGGGAATTCTTTTTGTGTTGTCCATATCCTTGAATATATATATATATATATATATATATTTGAGCAATCATCCTTTCATTCGAACGACCTCTAACAACTGTGTCAGAAACAATGGCATTTTCATAGGTATAAACATATACATCAATCATCATGAGAATGTATGCCACATACTATCATTCATTAGCATAGTCATGGATGCATCATACCAATATCCGTCAACATAATCTTCTATAGGTCTTGACTATCGACCATCCATATTTGGATTTGGGTCTGATGGATAAGCATCCCTCAACATAATCAGGTATGCAAGATATAAGGGTCCATCAATGTAATTATGTATGCAACATATAAGTACATGTGCAAATATAATAAAGGGTTAAGAGAACTCCCTTCTTGCTAGTTTCCTGGATACATATGTCTTTGTCCATTATTTTCATGGATTCAACCAACCCATTAGGCTATTACATTACTTAATCATGGCCACAATAACCATTATCTTGTGCCCAAATAGATCTAAGGTTTAGATGACTCTTGATTGCATCCAAGCATGTGTTATACAGTGTCTTCACACTGCTATTTTTTTCATTCTTTCTTGTTGTTATGTTCATGTCCATTGCCCAATAGCATCACATCTCACATAGAACTTTACTCAACATGTTACCCTTTATGCCTACTAAGCACTGTCCCTTTTTCAAGTTTATGTGGCCTTCCTGCCACTCCAACCTCCTTAGTCCAAGATCCCCAAGCATGTAATTTCGAAATTTAAAAATCGAAAACCAATGCAAGAGGAAAAAAAGGAAATTATTTCAAAAGGACATGAAATTCATAACAACAATTGTTCACAAAACAAAAAGTAAAGAAACGTCGTAAACAAGACCAAAGCCAACATCATAACCAAAACCAAAACCAACATGATAACCAAAACCAAAAACCAACATCACCATGCACAATTCTAAAACAAAATGATATCAAATCAAGAAGTAAATAAATTAAGCCATAACATATAAGCATAAATAAACAATCCCCCAAATCAACTCAATCTCCATGAGTCCAAAATTCATGGCACTCTCAACCATCATATAATGTACATAGGTATGTATGTACATATGCACATTCACGCATCAAAATCAATTCAAGACTTCTTTACAAGGCTAGCAACAGTCTTGAAGTCTTACATTCCCCAAATTTCATAAGGGGGTATTTTCAACACACGCATATATATATATATATATATATATATATATATATATATGCGTCAAAGAGCTTGAGGGAGTGACCCCTCCTCCTTCTCGACATCCTGCATTGTTGCTACGTGTCCCTGTGGATCACATGGAATGTTCTCTCTTTCTCTCCCCATGGGGACAATCCCTTTTCCAATGCTATTCTCCACAACACCAATAAGAGAATATCCTCTTCTCATTTTTAGCCTCACGAGGCCTCTTCCTAATTTTACCATCCTTTCTTTTGGAGGATTCAACCTGGTAGGTACTTTCTTGCAATTGTTTTTGCAGCTTAGTATTCCACTCAATTAGTTCTTGTTGCTTCCTGGTGAGTTTTCTAAGTTCTACCTTGTATATCTTTAAATCATCTTCCAAGTCCTTGAGCTTAACCTCCATATATATGAAGGTTCTCTTTTCTTAGAGAAATCTCCTTCCTTCTCATTTTCGATGGGCTTGGTCAATATCCTGTTGCATAATGCCACGATACATGTTTCCTTCCTTTGCCAATTGAGTCTTTCTATGCGCTGCCATATACACTTAGATATTAGTTCATAAAGTAAATTAACGACACATATGTCAGTTGTCATATTTTACCATATTAGGCCAAGTATGGATCTTGCAGCTATGACACATCTTTAAGATCATCATCAATGCACATGTCATAAACGAGGACACCAATTATCACATACATAAGCTTGTTTTCAAAACTTAGCAACACATGTGTATTAATATTATTCATGATCATTATTATGCTAGAGAAATGATTAGAGTTCAATCTTTGACTACACTAACAACATTATTTAAATCATCCTGTCTACCAAGGCCACACTACTATTTTTAATCAAATTTTAAACAAAAGAATAGTTCAACCTTCTTATTAATGTTAACAACAACCATGACATCTACAACTTCAAAGGATCAGTTTGAAAAAACTTATATTATATTAATATTTATCATGCTTGTAACTATCATCTTCACACAGAGCATGTAGTCAAGTGAACGTATTTCGTAACAATGTCCCAGTCAACATGCACTCTACTCATCTGATTGTTCCATAACTAACCATGATCCTTGTTGTGATAACAAGTACCTACAACCAAGTAGTTATCATCCACTCAGGTTCCTAAAATATGCACAACATCATAACTTTACTCTCTTGAGGCACTATATCATATACAGGCCATTGGAAGTTCTCATCCAATTATCATATATATATATATATGAAATCAGTAGTAGAAACCATGTTATACAACACAAGCAATTACAAAATAACATGAGCATTCATGTGTACACACATCTCGATTAGCTAGCATACACATAAATACAAAATTTCATAAACATACATAATGCAAGCAACATAGGGAGTTTTCCTAAGGTTCCTTGCATTATATTAATAGTCTCATTCATATTCTACTAAGCATGCAAAGGTTCGTCATATGACCAACAATGATGATACACCAAAAAAAATCATATACTCAACCATGCCACATAACTGGATCACAATGTAAATTTCATAATCATTCACAACCAACTTTTAACACCTAAAAATTTGTTCTATTAATTTTCAAAAAATCATTATGAGGCCCTCCCCCTTGAGGAGTCTCTATTGCTGCTTGATCATGACAGAGTTTAATGATGGCTTTGACTTCCAGCTTGTGATAAGGCCATCCAATCCTAGTGTTGAACTTGGATGCTTTGATACCACTCTGTAACATACCCGACCCCTCAGGTTACAATTAGAAGAATGGGGTATATATATACATATTTGCTTAATTTTCGCATTAATAATTCCATGTTTACAAACACACACACACACACACACACACACACATTCACTATGCCTGCTAAAAACCTAACGAGCCTCTGCTCCCCACATTAGCCAAATTCCTTCCGAATGGGTCCCATTGGAAACATCACCCCGCTTACCATCTCCCAATGTTGCCCCAAACTACGTGTTTGGTTCCCAGCAAGTCCCTTGTACCGGGCTTACATGGAGAGTGGGCCCATCTTTTCGTCTCCTCATTAGTCCACAATCAAACTACCAATTCCCGCCGCTACCTATCCATGTCATCCCAGTCATAATAACCCGATGCCTTCTCTTATGACACCACTTTATCTCTCTGGGCTCATAACATCAGGCTAACCTAGCTGTGGGCCCACCTCCCACTAATCGGAACAACACTAAGCTTGCATGTATGGCTAGCGCAACTGCCCTATGCCATTTTGTTGGGTCCTTTGTGGTGCATTTTGGAGAATGCTCTTTACCAACCACTAAGGCTCTCTTATCGGGCTTGCATGGATGGCGGTGTTGAAAATGCAACAAGAAAATCTTGATTTAATTTTCCCATGAATTAAATTAGGAGAAAAATTATAATTCCATGTCACAAGACAACTTGTATGAGTTAACTAATTTAATTTGACTTAGTTAGCTCAATTAATTTGAGCTAAGGGTCTAACTTGAGTCATGTAGAGTGTCTCCTACTTTGTAGGAGACTTGTTTGATTTTTTTTTGAGTTGTAATTAACTAATTTAGTTTAACTGAGTTAAAGTCAGTTAAACTAATTCCAACTGATGGAGGAACTAGTAGGAGGTGAGACAGTGGGGTGTTGCTTCATGTGTTCAACTAGTTAACTGATGATTCAGCCATAAATAACTCATGCATGTCAGATCTAAGAGTTACCCAGTTGAGATTAAAGTTCAAGGGTAGTGTACTATTAGTTGTATAATCATCCAAATTGTACAAGTGGTTCATGCAGTCAGAGGAAGGCCTATGATGGATTGCGAATTCCAATTGAGGAATTTCCCTAATTTATAGGGGCTAATTCCCAAGGAAACAACACAATGAAATAGGGACTTGGGAAAGTAGAAAATTGGTTAAGTATTTTCCAAGGCTTGTCTAGGAAGCTGTGAGATAGAGAAAGATAGTGCATAGGTTGCTTGGATTTGAGAAAAGCATTGTAATCTTCTCATATTTTCTGACTAATGCAATATATAGATAGTAGGGGTTTTTAGCTATGGATTTCCCTAGGAAATCATTGTGTAATGTGTTGATTGAATTCTTTCTCTTGTATGATTCATGATTTCTCGATTGATTAATTGTTTCCGCTAAGGAGTATAGTAGATTCAAGTATTTTATTTCAGAAAATTACATAAGCAGTTTGAATCGACATGGAATTTATACATGGTATCAGAGCATAAATCACATTAGAAGAGAATAATACGAGTTTGTCTTTGTCGGTGAAATCGAATTTGTAGGATCATTCTTCAGAGCCAAAAAGATGTCATTCTATGGATTAAGACTCGAATATGCCCTTGAGGGTAGTTGAAATTATATTGCTTGGAAGGACAAGATGGAGGCAGTGTTGGAACACAACGGGCTGGAGGAATTCATAAACAATGATATTCTTAAGCCTCCAACAACGGATGCTCAAGATCTAGAAGAGTGGAATAAATCTATGGCGAAGGTGAGGAGGATCATAATAGAAGGAGTTCAAGATCATATTGTCTCAAATATCCAAGGGAAGGATACACCATAGGCAATGTGACAAGCCCTGATAGACTTGTTTTAGAATGTCATTGATCACAAGAAGTTGGCATTGAAGGACAAGGTTCAGAAGATCATGATGGAGAAGGGTGAGACAATACCACAATACTTGAGAAGGTTAAACCAATGTAGAGATGAAATTGGAAGAGTTGGTATTACAGTTGCTAAATATGATCTAGTTAGCCTAGCGCTTCTAGGCCTTCCCAAAAGTTGGCACAGCTACCAAAATTTGGTAAATGGGAAGGATCATCTACCAAAGTGGGAGTGTCTGTGGTCCGACTTGGTGCAAGAAAAGATAAGTCAGAGCACCAGAGATGGAACCTCATCAAAACATGATGACAAGGAGAATTGTGCCTTGGTTGGAAAGGAAAAGAAAGGGAAAGGGAAGAAATACCAATCTAAAGGGGATTCCAGTCAGGGTGGCAAGAAGAAGGACTTGTCGAAGATTAAATGTTTTCACTGTCATGAGCTGGGACACTATGCTATGAAGTGTTCGCACAAGAAGGCCAACAAGAATCCCTCAAGCAGAGTGGCAGGTGAAGCTCTTGCTTCACAATTCAAGTTGGATTTCACCCTCATTGCATGCATGTGACATTGATGATGGGTAGTGTGTGGTGTATGGATAGTGGAGCCTCATTCAATATGATGAGAAAAAAGTATTTTTTCAATGAATTGGAGGAGAAGAACCTCTAAATGCACATTGATATGGGAGATGATGGAAGGTATAGCACGATCGACATTGATACTATTACTTTTCAAAGGGAGCTTGGTTCTCTCACATTAAAATATGTCATGTATGTTTCAAGTCTGAAGAAGAATTTAGTTTTAATTTCTATGTTGGAAAACCATGGCTACAATGTGATATTCAACAAAGGGAATACTTTCCTTCTTCACATAACCACATGACAAGTGAAGCAGATCAGGGTTTGGGTGAAGAACCTCAACAAATTAGATGTAGAATATTGTGCAACATTGAGCATGAAAGAAAATAAGGTGCAGAGTCGAGACATCGGTGAATTATAGCATAGAATATTGGGCCATTTGTACCATGGAGCCTTGAAAATCATGCTAAAAATTTCTAAAGGAATTCCAAAGGGTGCACTAGAGCAGTGAGATACATGCAAATGATGTACATTGGGGAAGTACACCAAATCCACCTTTCATGATAAGGACAATCGATCGAAAGTGATCCTTGAAAGAGTTCACTCTGATGTGTGTGGACTGTTCTCGACAACCTCTATGACCAAGAACATGTATTATGTGATATTTGTAGATGATTTCTCATGTAAATGGTATATTTTATTCATGTAGAAGAAAGCTCAAACATTATCTAAATTTTGTGAATTTAAAGCACTTGTTGACAAAGACACTAGAAGGAAAGTGAAGGCTCTTAGGAGCGATAACAATAGAGAATATGTGTCGAATGAATTCAATAACTTCTGTGCATCAAAAGGAATTTGAAGGGAGTTAATAGCACCCCATAACCAACAAAAGAATGAGGTTACTGAAAGGAAGAACAAAATTAGTGTGGGAGCTTCACGGGCGATGTTACATGATCAGGGCCTACCGTTGCACTTGGGCTGAAGCATACAACACAACTATATATGTGTAGAACATGAGCCCTCATTGGATTCTCGAGATGAGTACACCATAAGAATATTTTTTAGGGAAGAAACTAGATGTCTCACACTTCAAGATCTTTGGTTCATCAGTTTACTGTCATGTTACCAAGGATGCAAGGAAAAAGATAGAACTAACAGTTGAGTTTGGAATTTTGTGGGGTACACTGATACACCTTACAACTATCAGGTGTACCTGCCATATCATAGGATGACATAGGTTCGTAGAGATGTAGTATTCAACGAAGAGAAGGCCATGAGATGTTCCCTTGAGAGGGAGCTTTAATTACATGTAGATGAGGAGCTTTTAGCTCCAAAGGAAGAAACTTAGGATGATGTGGAGTAGCCACATGCAGAGGAGAAGAGAGTGGAAGCACCCACTCATGTAGAGACATCCAGATATGGAAGGAAGCACTCTAAAGAAGCTAATAGATTGATACTTGATGCTAGAGAGAATGTGGGAGCACCCACACCGCAACTCAGGAAGAGGAGGTCACCAAATCGATACACTGGATACATTGCTTTGATGAGCGAGAGTGTAGAGACCAAGCCATCCTCATTCGAGGATGCAGTGAAAGAGCTAGTATGGGTTGATTCCATGGTAGAGGAGTATGAATCCAGTATTAGGAAAAATGCTTGGGAAGTTGTCCCAAGGCCATAGGATAAGTCAGTGGTAGGTTCCAGGTGGATCTACAAGGTGAAGCAAGCAACAAATGGGAGTATTGAGAAAAACAAGGCCATATTTGTGGCCAAGGGGTTCTCTCAGATGGAGGGAATTGATTACGAAGAGACCTTTCCTCATGTAGCAAGGTACTCTTCAATCAGATCTATTCTATCACTTTCAACGTAGATGGGATGGAATATACATTATATGGATGTGAAGACAACCTTCCTCAATGGAGTGATTGAGGAAGAGGTGTACATAGAGAAGCTGGAAGGATTTGAGACCTTCAACACACAGTCACATGTGTGCAGACTCAAGCGAGTGCTGTATGGATTGAACCAAGCACCTTGTGCTTGGTACACTAAGAGCAACAACTATTTCACTAGGTTGGGCTTCACCAAAAGTGAAACAGATGCAAACCTTTACAATATTGTGGTTGAAGGTAAATTATTGAATATAGTATTTATATGCCAATGATTTAATTCGAATAGGTGAAGAGAAGCTGGTCAAATTTTGTAAAGATGATCTTGCAAGAGAATTCGAGATGAAGGACCTAGGTCTCATGCATTGTTTCGTCTGTATGGAAGTATGGAAAGGATATGGGGAGATATTTGTATCTCAAGGAAAGTATGCCAACGAGATACTGAAGAAGTTCCACATGGATAGTAACAAACCCATGGAGGCTCCTATAGCAGGGAATTGGAGGAAGGAAGATGCTACTTTAGGTGAAGTAGTGGAGGCTACTATTTACAGGAAACTTGTGGGTTTACTTATGTATTTGGTGAACACATGACCTGACATATGTTTTGCAGTTAACCAACTTAGTTAAGCAATGGTTAAGCCAACCAAACTGTATTGGAAGGCAACTAAACATGTGTTAATATACCTTAGAGGCACCATTTAGTTTTGTCTTTGGTACAAACAGACAAAGGGAGTGAACCTTCAAGGCTTCACATATGTAGATTGGGTAGGGAGTCCATCAGACATGAAGAGCACATAAGGGGGAATCTTTTGTATTGGGTTAGCAATAGTTTTTTAGTACATCAGGAAGCAAAGATCAGTTGCAATTAGTTCAGCAGAAGCAGAGCACATGGCTGCTTGTCAAGCAACTTGTGAGGCTATCTATATGAGGGAGATTCTTGTTGGGTTATTTGGTCAGAAGATGGATCCTACAATGATTTACTGTGACAATAAGAGTTGTATCAAAATATTTGAGAATCCATTTTTCATGTTTAGTCCAAGCATATCGACATCTAGTATCAACATCTCAGAGAATGTGTGTAGAGGAGGATCATGTTGCTAGAGTATATTCATACAGAGGAACAAGATGCAAACATCTTGAATAAGGCACTGTCAAGAGGAAAATTCAAGTTCCATAAGGCAAGATTGGGGTATTTGATAATCCCTTTCTTGTGGAGAGGGAGTGTTGAAAATGCAACAAGAAAATATTGATTTAATTTTCTCTTGAATTAAATTAGGAGATTTTTTTTTTTTTTTAAATTCCACATCACAAGATAACTTGTACACGTTAACTAAGTTAATTTTACTTAGTTGGATCAGTTAATTCGAGTTGAGGGCCTAACTTGAGTCTTGTAGAGTGTCTCCTACTTTATAGGAGCCCTAGTTGAGTTTATTTTGAGTTGTAATTAATAAATTATGTTTAATTGAGTTAAAGTTAGTTAAACTAGTTCCAACTTATGGAGGAATTAGTAGGAGGTTAGAAAATGGGGTGCTGCTTCATGTGTTTAACTAGTTAACTGATGATTCAACCATAAATAACTGACGCATGTCATATCTGAGAGTTACCCAGTTGAGATAGGAGTTCAAGGGAAGTGAACTATCAATTGTATAATCATCCAAATTGTATAGGTGGTGCATGCAGTAAGCGGAAGGCCTATGATGTATTACATGATTCCAATTGAGGAATTTCCCTAATGAATAGGGGCTAATTTCCAAGGGAACAACACATGGAAATAGGGACTTGGCAAAGCATAAAATTGGTTTATTATTGGCCAAGGCTTATCTAGGAAGCTGTGAGATAGATAGAGATAGTGCATAGGTTGCTCGGGCTTGAGAAAAGCATTGTAATCTTCTCATATTTTCTGACTAATGAAATATACAAATAGCAAGTTTTTTTAGCTATGGATTTCCCCAGGAAATCATTGTGTAATGTGTTGATTGAATTATTTCTCTTGTATTCTTCCCGATTTCTCGATTGGTTTATTGTTTTCATTGATGAGTAGAGTAGATTCAAGTCTTTCGTTTTAGAAAATTACATAAGCAATTTGAATCTATAAGGAATTTCTATAGGTGGGACTATATGGTCCCTTCTCCCATGGTCTACTGTGACAAATCTCAGATGCCACCACATCTTATGCCTCTTCATCCTGCTTCCTCTACCCCAAATCCTCCTTTGCGACTCCTATTTATTTTTCTGAGGTCATGTTGTTGGGTTGACTTGGTTGGTGGGACCCCTGCTCCTCCAACTGGGTATGCACATACTTCCTGCATGGTATGACTTATTTCATCCCACCATAATTCATCCCGAAGCTTGCGATCGTATCCATGCTTTAACCTACCAGGGTGAACTAGTCGGGATGACTCGATAGATGGGCCTATCCCTGACAAATAACATCACGAAAATGATGCGGGCTCAACAACATACCCTCCTTACATCATTCTTCCAAGCCTTACCCGGAACATTCGATCTTCCTACACCAAAATTTCTCTGGGGTGAGACCACCGGGGTCACGCTAGAGGATGTCCTCCTTCCTTTATGCTCCTGATGCTTTCTAGTGCACCTCCCTTTTGTTCTAGGCTAGACTTTTGAGCCACCCTTCTAGTGAATGTTGTTAATGTTGAGCTCCTGTCAACCTGCCATGTGATCCTAAAATTCAAACCCAACTCCCTCCTTAGTACACACACTTGCAATGTTTCAGGATGAACCTTCCAAATGACATCAACCTTCCTCATCCAATCACGTTATAGGAAATTATGGTTGCCCCAATGAAAGGCCTCCATCTCTAGGTTTTGATTAGCGAAAGGATAGAGTTTCCTGATCCTTTCTTATAAGTTCAGAGCTTGATCCCTCTATGGTATGTCAAGTTTTTCTCTCACTCTCTACCATGGATTGACTAAGGGATTTTGACCCTACCTTATGTGATGTTTCAAATGGGGATATCTGCGATCACCCTAATAACAGGTTTCACTTCTGCATAGATTTCCTTGAACCAGTCGTTTCGACCAAGACTTTGGCTTAGAGGTTCGACAAAATTCTAGGTTAGCACTAGGGTTCCACACCAACATTTATGGTACATTAAGGCATTCTGTGGTGTTGGACCTCCTGAGGTTGAGTGATATATTCTCCAATGGGTTCCTATCCTGCTTGAGTTCCTAGTGCTCAAACAGGGAATTCCATGCATGAAGGAACAAGCACTTCTACATCCCTTACCTACCTCGAGATTGGTGTGAACTCCCAAAAGGTTCCCACCTTTCCTACCACACGCCAATGGTGCCAAAATCCATGTCAAGCCTGCAAGCGACTCTATGCTACTACATAGAGCCTTTAGATGCCTAGCTAGCAACACTAGGGTGCTAGTGGAAGATATCGAGGAACTGATGATACATGGCTAAGAGGACATTTGGGTAAGGCATATGGGGTTCAAATGAGCCCGAGGGAAACAAAATCTTCAATGTTAATGCAACACTTGCTGTGCAGCTCAAGAACTTGTTACTCAAGAAAATAAGTTAATATAAGTGAATGCAGACCTTACTAAGCAGATGGTCCTCCATGTATTTGATTCTTATTAATGAAAAGGGCCTCTAATCCTATGGTTTCCAAGTTGCATTTCAAGCTCTGATGGATTCTCTATAGTCTGAAATATGGCCTAATTCCCGTGTATTATTTATTTAAGTGCTATTTCCGACACAGTTTTAAATTTCATGCAGAACAAAGTTCAATTGAATGTTATAGCTTAGTACTTATTATCATGTGGTTTATTACAAAGTTGCGCATCCGATATTCTATGATGAACACCAGTAAGCTATTCACACAACATTTTATTTCCAGTTAAAAAGCTCAATTTCACTTGTTTTATTTACTAGTGTCAATTGTTTCAGAGTAACCACACACACATAGATATATCTAGCATATCCTTCATTGTTATATCCCAACATGGTGTAACCACATTTTCAAGAATTAACAACACAAATACAGTCCCAAAATATAGAACTACTACAATTAGAAAAGCATAATGATTCATTAAAAGATAAACAAGCATAAACAAATACTTATCCTTGAATTTGTAGGTTACCTGATTCTAGGACAAGGACTTTCCGCCCATCCATAGACAACCACAACCACACTTACTTGCAACTTTCAGCCCGAGTCAGATTCCAGAGTCTAAGGGGGGATGCTTGCCTAAGGGAGTCGATCACCAACTTCCAACTAAAACAGGGACTCTAGAGGACCTCCTTCCTCAATCCCACTAGTTGACTATTACTTCCTTTATCAACACAAGGAGTCCAAAGGTTTTCTACCTCACCCTACGTGCACACACAATGTTCATCTACTTCTAGGGAGTGGAAAATTTACTGTAACAAGAATACAATAATCACAAGTCTTCAATCAGGTCCTCCTTTGATTTCATTTTAGGATGGCATCTTCCCAAGCTGTACATGGCTCTAGAGTATGCTATCTCAACCCTCAGCGTCTGAGGGACCCAAGGACCAATCCCCTTCTCTTCACTTTTGTTCACTTCTATGCTGCTTGCTGATTGCTCTCGTTGGATGCTTTAATTCCTTTCCTTGTGTATCTTCTTCTTGCATGCATGGGTTTGAATGGGTGCCCCCCAATGAATGTCTGCCATTTTCTTCCTTCATTTTATAGGGATTCTTTTTCTTTTCCTTGTGCTTGCTACCTTGGCCTCTTTCTTAGCCAACATTTACTACTGCATCCTTGCTTCACTGCAATGCACAATGCCCCTCATAAATATCTTGTCCCCTTTTCTTGCTGCTATTTTTCAAGCCACATGGGCTTGACTACTTTCACTTGCAGCCCATTTAATTTCAGAATGAGTCCCTTGAATTCATGCACCAACCAACGTTTAATGATTTTCCAATGATTCAGGCTTCTTTCTTTACACAAGAAACCTTAACATCCCAAGCAAGCAATCCTCCTCCCCAACTCTAGAACCCGTGTCCCTTGACTCAGTCCCCTTTTAGATTTCACATTTTAGTAAAATAATTGCAATGTATTTGATTAGAGGACCATGGGTGGGGCTGTCACAAATTCCATGTATTAAGAGATTCATTGTAGATGGGAGTCATGTCAACAACATTTGTTATCACGTAAAATTGATAACATCCATATAGATTATTATTAAACTTTCATCATCACCAAGGACATGCACCATGATATTAATATATCTATCAAAAGAGTTTCAAAATATCATGGAACCTATGCTTTTGTGGACATGCATAAGTTTCCTTTAAAGAACCCATGAAAATTGCATATAATATCCCTTGATAGTTGTGCAAGTCAGAAAAAATACACAAAAATGACTATTTCCATTTTGAGAAAAGCCATCCATGACAATTTGAATGGAAGTTTGGAAAATCAGCAAAAGTATCCCGCCTGTGAACCCTCCCATTACTCGCATATGAATGTACAATACATTAGGTCTACAAATACATTATGCCCATAATATAATGCATTCCCTCCTCATCCATCAATTACAAAGGGGTAATATCCTTGGTGTAATGGGTTCAAAATACCACTTTACAATATGCATCCTCTTTTACCCACCCATGACCCCTACAACTATCAATGTTGTAGTGAAGCCACATTTAGACCTTATTCCTTGTATGGGAACCACTCCACAAAATATCTTGTATTGCCCTTTCCAAGGCCCCCAAATATGGAAATGCTTCTTGGCAGCACATTGGGGTTAACTCTGTGTGAGATTTTCCAAATTAACATCAGTTGAACTTGCTCATTCCCACTGATCAAAATATTTATAGAAAGAAGATAAAATACAAACATAAGGCTAACCAAGGATAGGAGGGAAAACCCAAATCTTAGAGCATTAACACTGAGCGAAACAAACAAAAACAAAGGAATAGTGGCCTACTGACCAAATTTCCTTGTGCTTTATGTGATAAATATGGTTATTATATCTTCCATTTCCCCCAAATCACATACTTCCAATAGATGAAAAAAAAAGTGTCCAAGCTAGGGTATTCTCCCCCATAAGGGGCACCACCCCTTAACAAACCTTCCCTCATCCATAAAAATCCATATTTCTCCACAATCCATTCTCTCAACAAAAAGTGGAAGTTACCCAATAGTGATTGAGAACCCCAGAGTCTGGCCAAATCTACTTCATAGCCCATATTCAATCATGTACAATTGGGGGCATTCCTTCCAATGCTAGTGCCTCAATACCTTCTCCATTAAAGAAAAATGGAAGTCCTTATTGATGGGCCAAATAATTACAAGAGCATTGAATTTTTATTTTAAATGTCACCTAAGGTTTCGTACAAACTTGTGAGGTGCTATGCACTATATGTGGAAATTGAACTAAAACAACTATATTAAAAAAATAGAGCATGCTAATTCTAAGAACTAAATAAGAAAATCATCATAAAGCAAATGCCAATTCTACTATAAGGAAGGTCATAAATTGAAAGCAAACTATTCTAATAATAAGCTTAGAAAAGCACAAATATAGTAAATGTGCATAAAGGAAATGAAGAAAAAGTATATTGTAGAAATTAAAATATTATAATAGAAAGAAATCAAGAACCATGAAGCAAACTATTTGAGTAATAAACCATACAAAAAAATCAATAAATAAAATAGATGAAAGTTAATGCATGTTGGGAATGAAAATACAATAATTCCATAAATAAAACCATAGCTCTTGGAAGAGAATAAAATGGTAGCCATCCAATCTATATATAAAAGGGATTCAAACTCCAATGTAGCTCAAAAGTAGGCCCAAACCTTGGGGCAAGTAATGGGGTTAATCCTTCAAGATTAAAATACTATTTTTAATAGGAAACTTGAACCAAAATTCTGTATTACTTTCAAATTTTGCAAATTGTGGAATGACAATCCCCTAGAATAAGATTTATCGTATACATGAAAAGGAATTCTAACTAAGATTTTCAATTAATCCCTTGATTGATGAAATCTGTCTCAAAATCTTCTAAAATCATGCATCATGCTTAGTGAGATTACTTCCATCTTATAGATAAGGTGAAGGGATAAAATCTTTTAAAAATCTCAATAGTTTTCCAGAGTGATAAATGAGGGAGATCAATATTGTCTTGTTGATTTGATTTCTTACACTTAGAATTTGGAGTTCACCTTAGATTCCATATATATAATATGCGATAATAATAAAAAAACCATAAATTACTCTAAAATCAATCATATGCTACATTTTGACTTAAATTAAGCTTACTATATATAATTAAATAAACACAAGTCATATTGGTGATCAAAAGAATGATTTTTTTATGAAGGTCGGGCATAGGGGAAGAAATCTATAGAATGCACATGTAAAATGGGTCATAAAAATAGTCAATTTGGAGGCCCATTAATTACCAACCCCATCACAGGGCATCACCTTTGATTGGCACCACCATTTCCAAGTACAATTTCCATTTTTTACCGCATTTCAAATATGGGTAATTATTAAATATTGTATTGTTCATCAATATAGTAAAGATGATGGAGCCTCTTCATGTACTATGCTCTATTTGACTTGGAAACATTTAGGCTCTCCTAGTATTGTTCCATCAATAAACAAGTTCAAAGCATTTGATGGTAGATTTTGTTCCCCCTTAGTTATCTTACCTAATCTCCCCATCTTGTTAGGTGGTAACACTATTTTAATTAATGTTGCCGTCATGTTTGTCCCTATGGATCTCAATATTCCCCTTGGTCGGGATTACCTCTATGCTATGAATGTTGTGTTTTCTTCGCTCTTTTGAGTTATGATATTCTACCATGGAACACATTACGATCGATCAATTCTCCAATTGTAGCCCCCCCTCATTGCTAGGATATTTAGACACTTAGTAGTTATTTAAGTTCAACTTGGTCTAATGTGTCTATTAGATAAGAGTGTGTTTCTTTAGCATGTATTAGTTAATTGTAATATGAAATTCATGATATGAGCTAAACATAGATTGATATAACAGTTCATATTCTCCTCATTATTAATGATTTTTGATCCATTGCTTAGTGCCCAATTGGTCCATAATATCTATTTAAAAAACATGGAGGGTCATGGCTGATGATTGATTGCGAGAACCTTGCTATAAATCTTTTTCTTTTTTCATTAATAAAATTTTCTCAAGTGTCCACATTTTCTAGGGAAGTGGATGGTTTTCCACCCTAAGGGATTTAACCACGAAAATATAATAATGTTGTGATTTTTCATCTAGTTGAGAGAGTTGTTGTTGAAGGTGTCATCTTTTATGGAATTGTGATATCCCTTGACTTGAAGCTTTTGTTGTAAATTTATAGATATAGTTAAGTGTGATTATGTCTTAAATTTTAAAAGCTTATTTGGATTTAATTTA
>APFE031212740.1:112277-159777 GCA_000404065.3 Pinus taeda | reverse complement strand
TGGAAAGAACAAAGGGCAGAAAACCCAAGAGCTTCAACGACTTAGTCAACATAGATATAACTCAACGACCCTATAAATAATTACAGAATGTGGAGGTTAAAAACCTGAAAATTTTAACCCATAATCATATTAATACTAACATAAATTTAATGAATTTCATCATAAAGGTTACGATTAGAAAATTTATATGGTGGAAACATTATGATATTTCTCATGATGAAGAATTTTCAAAATAAGAATGAAAACCCCATAATTTAATTTCTCACATGGCCGACGATTTAGGTTAAAAAAATAAGAACCTGTACAAATTCAGAGAAATACCCTCAATAATGCCTGCGAAAAATAGAAATAAAAGAGTGAATACATTTGGAAGCAAACATTGGTAAGTTATATACATAACACTATGCAAAATGTAAATGCCATGAATGAGAAACTGTTACATTTGACAAAAAATCCAATGAAAATAAGGGTTCATGAATTCACCTAGAAGGTTCAAACAAAGAGTACTTGCAGAGACAAAGTTATCACTCTTTAATCAAAATGAAAAGCAGTAAGGAGTTAAAGAAACTTAGTAGCAGAGCATCATAGCTATGTTAGAGAATTGTTGAATGAATGAGTGGACAAACAATTGTACGAGTAGTCATTAACCCAAAGAAAACCCTAATTCACTAATGACTATCAATCTAAAGAGATCTCATCGCAACCATTGAAAGGGTAGATCGAATGAACCTTCATGTTAGCATCATGGAGAGACACATATGCATGTCAGTACAAACCCTAACTTTGCAATAATCTGGATCACATTCATAATGAATTATACCACTTCAAAGTTGAGTTAAATTTTTATGACATATATAACATATATTGTTACAACAACCTTGTAAAAGTAACAATGATCGATGGAGGATGATAGATATATAAATTATAACCATAACAAGCAAAATAAACTGATTCGTTGGTTAAATACAACATAGGAAAGAATAATATATTATGCAACTTTGTGTGTGTGTGTGTGTGTGTAAATACATATATTAAAAAGAATAACTATACACGACCATTCTGAATGGTAAAGTTATAAGGGTTTGTAATATAAGTTTTCAAAAGAACCAATACATAAGTCATAAAACCACAATGGATTCAAGACCCAAATACTTTTACTCTAAGATATAGATTATAAGGGCCATGTTAAGCTCTAAAGAAATAATATATCAACAAAGATGCCATTGAAAAGATTATAAATGTATAAGGGGTACTAATGTACCAAAAACTGATTAAAATGATTTACATATGAAAATAAGAGGGTTATGGGATTATCTTAATGCTATGACCAATCATATACAATGTAAACACATTATTAAGTCTATAAGGTGTAGCTAGTAAGTAGGGATTGAAACATATATCAAGAACAAACCCAACAGAAAATATGGTACCCAAATATCAAGATCCACAACATGGTTACTTGCAAAAGAATTCCTGTAGAACTATTACAAAATGAATAATTTATTCCTAAATTGCAAAGAGATAAAGGAAGAATACCAAGGAAAAGTATATAGATTTTCTACTTATAATTTTTTTAGGGTGTAATTACGGATGTGTTATAATTGGTAGCAGAGCCATAAGTTACAACATTGGGCCTCGTATGGGTTCTAAAATGAAACAATTACTTTCTTTGTGTCATAATCAGATAATCAAATAACTATTATGAAAATTTGAAGAATGAATGAAGAAAATAATGGAAAGACTTTTGTAGGGTCACATAGAGAAGGTTAGGAGCATAATACTGAGATAGGCATGATGGGTGGAGGAATTGGTAATACAAAAAATCATGAATCATAAATATTACAAGTAATTCGTATCTTGAAGGAAGATTTAGGTAATATAAAAGCCAAGGAGGAACAAGAATATATTAATGGTTATTTACTCAAAACACTCAAATTAAATAGAGGCAATAGGAAAGTTGGAGAAAATCATAGCAAAATATCTAGAAGTGAATCCAGTAAGAGAACTAATTCTGTAACTTCTAGTGAAAGTAAAACACATGAGTTTGATGAAAAGGAAGAAAAAAAATCCTATATTAGTACTTATATGTCCAAAAAGAAAATGACAACATATTAGTTGCAAGGGGCATTAAAAAAGATTAGACCTCCAAAGTTTGACGGAGAATATGAAGGAGCATATCAGTATTCTAAAATCTACAACTATCCTAGCAACTTGAAGGCTAGATTGGCTACATACCAGTTAACTGGTAAAAACAAAATGTGGTGGGAGGAAAATAAATTCATAAAGAGGATCAAAAGCAAAAATTTAACATGGAAATTATTTAAAAAAGAGTTTAAAAATAAATATATATCATAAATATGTTTTGATGAAAAGGCCAGAGAATTCCATGAACTACGGTTGAGACAATCCACTGTGGATGAATTTGTAAATAAGTTCATGAGCCTGTTGAGATATGTACCTTATTTGAAAGAGGAGAAGGAAAAAATACAAAGACTTATTAGTTGCCTACCTTTTTCATACAAAGAAAGGATTGAATTTGAAAATACAAAAACTATGGATGTGACTATCAGGAAGACAAAATTGTATTTAAACTAGAACAACACAAAAGGTTGATAATTCTAAAAGTTAGATGGATAAGAAATATGAAAAGTTCAATACTACAAAAATAAGAAACCTGGTTTTTCTAACACTTTTTGAAGAAATCAAGGAGAAAAATACAACGTAAGTGTAAATCAATAGAAAAACATAGGACAAAAGGTGGACAAGGAGCAGGAGTAGGAAATAGGAATTTTGGTGAATCAACCAAACTATTAATTAAGTGTTGGGGCTGTAATGAGAACCATTTGTGGAGGGATTGTCCACGAAAATATATAAATAAAAAAACAACAAGGAATAACATGCAAGAATCATATACAATCAATGATATTTCTTGCAATATCCCAAGGATTAGCACGACTTTGTATGGGAGACAAGAAGATCGCCAGTCCACTATGGTGGAAATCCAAGGTAAAATTTCTGAGAAAAATGTCACAGTAATAATTCACACTGGTTCTAGTTTAAGTTATATTTCCCTTGTTGCAATTGAAAAGTGTGGAATTAAAAAGGAAAATAAAAGTAAACCCCAGTTAGTACAATGAGCGATTGTAAAAGTTGATCTATCCAAAGAATATGATCGAATTAGTTAGATTTACATTAGAATGATTTCGACTCATTTGGGGTTCAACATTGGTTTTACAAACTGGGTAATGGGTTGTATCTCAAATATCAGTTTTGCTATTCTGATCAATGGGGCTGCTACTCCTTTCTTCCAAAACCAAAGAGGTTTATGATAGGGATGCCCTTTATCCCCTCTTCTTTTCCTACTTGCCATAGAAAGCCTTAGTCAAATGATATTAGAAGCAAGGAGAAGAGGAGACCTAAAAGGCATAGAAATGGCAGTAAATTTACATATCTCACATTTACTATTTGTTGATGATATCCTCCTTTTCAGTGATGGAAGTAGGTGTGATATTAGGCAGATAAAATCTATTCCCGATTTGTTTCTAATAGCC
The DNA here is from genome assembly GCA_000404065.3 of Pinus taeda. Lineage (NCBI taxonomy): Eukaryota > Viridiplantae > Streptophyta > Pinopsida > Pinales > Pinaceae > Pinus > Pinus taeda. The sequence goes on along the minus strand of APFE031212740.1, from coordinate 156,226 downwards.
ATCAACATGTGTATAAATGCTAAAAAATATTCTTTGATAATGGAAGGTTCTCGTGGCTTGAAACTAGGAGGATAACAAAGGAGCTCCCTTTCGAAACAAAGAGGATGAAGGACAATTTCAAATATTTGGGGTTTCACCTGAAGCTAGAAACCTGTAGGACTCAAGGCTGGTTCTGGCTAGTGGCCAAAATAAAAAACTAAGTAAAACACTGAAGTTATAAATGGTTTTCAAGAGCAGGAAGGTTGGTACTGATTAAGTTAGTGCTTATGGCCATTCCTGTATACTAGACTGCTTTAACATGGGTACCTAAAGGAATACTCTCACGAATAAGGAAATTATGCAACAAATTTCTATGGGTCGACTCAAAGGAAGAATCAATCTTGCCATGGGTGGCTTGGGAGAAAGTTGCTAGGCCAAAGGAGTGGGGTAGATGGGGTTTAAAAGACCTTCCATCTTTTGCATCCTTGTTAGCAACAAAACTGAGATGGATAATTCTTACAATGGAAAACCTGTGGATGACGATCGTCAAAATAAAATATATCAACCTGATTCCATTAGAAGAATGGCTAAGGAGTCCAAATAAAAAGACTTCACAAGCCTTAGTTGTATGGAAGGCAACCTTGGATTCAATCAAGATCATCGAGCAGGGTTTAGATTGGCATGTTGGAAATGGAGAGAATATCAAAATTGGCTTGGATCCTTGGGTAGGATGTAATGAGGGTTATGCTTTATCCAGAGAGGTCTTAACTCATATAAACTTGAGAGGAGTTTTCTTCTTAAACCAGATTGAGAAGGAGGGTCAGCCGACAATATGGCACGAAGCATGGAAATGAATGAAGGATATGCAAATATCAAATGTCCATCTTAGGGACTGTCCAAACATGCTGAGATGGGTACATGCGCCATCCGGAAAATACTCGCCAAAGTATGGATATAGTCACCTAATGACAAGAAGGGGATGGGGTGCACCGAAGTGGTGGTACAAATCTCTATGGAAATTAAATAGCCCGGCAAAATCAAGACTATTTTTCTGGTGTAATTTAAGGAACAAAGTCCAAACACGGGACAACCTTCAGTAAAGGAACAAGATGGGTCCTGGATGGTGAACACTCTGCAAACAAAAGGAAGAAATAGTTCAACATATGTTCATACTTTTCCCTTTCAGTAAGAGCATGCGGGGGATGCAACATTAAGGTTAGTAGGAAAAAACCAGAGATGGTGTGGAGTAAACATTAGGGAAGCATGGAAAAGATGGTGGGAGGAATCCCAAGATGAAAATATGAAGACTATTTTTTTAATCACCTCTTGGGTATCTGGATGGATGGAAATCAGAGCATATTCAAGGATCTAGCTCCTTCACCCGCTCCCTTGCTGTAGAATGTGCTTCGATCTATGGGCTTATTCCTATACTAAACTCTACAAAAAAGGATAGGGAAGTAAGAGTAGAACAAATTAGAGGAGACATCCCATGGGCATATTTCGATGGAGCATCAGATACGCAGAATAAATGTGGGGCTGGCCTAGTCATACACACAAATCCTCAAAAAATTAAAAAAGCTTCGGTTGGCATTGACACTTGAACAAATAACTATGCCGAATTACAATCCTTAAAATTGCTACTTTGTTGGCTTATACATTTGGGGGTGGAATCAATTCATATTTTTTGAGATTCTCAAAACATTGTTAAATGGTTTAATGGAAAATGCAGATGTCAAAACTACTTGTTCATTCCATTTAGAAGAAGTATAGCTATTGAAACATCATTTTGATTTTATAATTGTTTGCCATATTTACAGGGAACGAAATGTTGAAGCATACCTCCTATCTAAGGAGGGTGTAAAACAAGCTTTGGATGAATGGAGGATAAAAGAAACATAAAACGATATGATCTGTGTGTTGGATCAACCTCCTTTTTTATCTTGACATGCTTCCTATGTCATGAGAGATATTCAACGCTTTTCATTTTTTGTACATGATCACATATGCAGGGGTTTTTTAGAACTATAACACTATAAAAATATCCATTTTTTCTGTTTCTTTGTTTTAAAACTATCTTGTTCCTGTTTGGGTTGTTTTCCTTGTAAATGAGAGGCTCAGGACCAACCATTAGCTCTTGCACTGTTTAATTTGGGTTTGCACAGTGCTGTTGTTTACTTTTAGCCCAAATATGTACTCTATGTTTTACTTGTTTGAACATATAGTACACTGAATGCTTAAATGCATATACAAATGTAACCTTTTATTGCCTTAATAGAAATTTTGATTTTTTCTCCAAAAAAAAACCTCCTAGAATATAATATTTGAATACCACAATATGTTATAATCCATTCCTTGCATAAATATTATTTAGAGCAAGTATCAGACAAGTATTTGAGCATAGCAGGAAAATAATTTCAACATGTATTTATAACACAAAAGAAATAGATATGTATGCAAGGAATTTCATATATATACATTCCAATAATAAGTCAAAGTTCAATGATGTTGTAGTCATTGTTAAGAGAATACAAGTAGGGGTCACAGACAACCTTAACCTTAAGAGAAATTAACAAAAAATGTATAAAGAAAAAATTCAAATTAATATTCATAACTGAAAAAACCTAGTTCTTTCTCCCAAACAAAGCTCAAGCAGAAGAGGAGACCAAGGGTTTAGGCCACCCGAGAGAGAGAGAGAGAGAGAGAGAGAGAGAGAGAGAGAGAGATTATGAAATTTAGGGAAAGACTTGTTAGGGAATTTTACAAAGAGAGAGAGAGAGAGAGAGATTATTAAATTTAGGGAAAGACTCGTAGGGAATTTTACAAACACTTAGTCATTTAACTATATCACAAAAAGAGATAAATGAGTAAGGGTGTAAACATAAGCCCTATGTAAATTTTTTGCTTATAGCTAAGAAAAGAACACATACAATGACACATAAAAAAATATGAACATATGCCTTTGTAGGGTTAAATCCCTAGTTGGAAAATTAACATAAATTTTAGGTAATATATGAAACCAAAATTCATGGCTACCTTCATGTACGTGCATGAGTGGCCAAGACCCTCATTCAGTCCTAAACCTGTGTCATGAGAAGGAGTATCAAAATGTACCCTAAGCGTTAGGGTTGTATAAGTGAAAACCCTCAAAAATTTTACAACGTCAAAATTGAGATATTAAATGAATCAATGCTGTGGAAAAAACAAGAGTATAGAAAAAAATCCTCGCCATAGAACAACAAATAATATGAAAGAAAGATAAAAGAAAAATATATAGGGTATACTTGAAAAATATTAAATAGTTTTGGAAAAGAACTAAGGGCATAAAACCCTGGAGCTTCAAAGACTTAGTCAACAGAGATATAGCTCAACAATCGTGGAAAGAATTAAAAAATTATGGAGGTTAAATATTTGAACTTTTAACCTAGAATCATATTGATAATATAAAAAATTTAATGAATTTAATCACAAAGGTTACTATTAGAAAACTTAGATGGTGGAAACTTTGTGACATTGCTCACTGTGAATAAATTTTTAAAACAAGAACGAAAACCCCATAATTTCTCACATGGACGACGATTTAGGTTAAAAAAATAGGAACTTATACAAATTTTGAGAAAGTCCCTCACTTGTGCTTTCGAAAAACAAGAATAAGGAGAGTGAAAACATTTTGAAACAAACCCTAGTAAGGTATATAAATAAAAATATGCAAAATATAAACAACAAGAATGAGAAACGATTACCTTTGACAAAAACTCCTTTGAAAATAAGGGTTCATAAATTCATTTGGAAGGTTCAAAGAAAAATTACTTACAGAGACAGAGTTCTCACTCTTTCATCACCAACACAAAGCACTAAGGAGTTAAAGAACCTCAATGGCAGAGCATCATAGTCATTTTAGAGTAGTAATTATCCCAAAGAAAACCCTAATTCACTAATCACCATTGATCTAAAGAGATCTCATCACACACATTAAAATGTTAGGTCGAATTAACCTTTGTGTTAGCATAATGGAGAGACACATATGTGTGTTAGTACAAACCCTAAATTTGGAATAATCTGGAAGCACATTCGTAATAACTTATACCACATCAAATCCGAGAGTTAAAGGTTTACACCATATATAATATATGTTGATATAATGACCTTGTGAAAGTAATGTAATTGATGGAGAATGATAGATATATAAATTATAACCATAGCAACCAAAATAAAGTGATTCATCGGTTAAATATAACATAGGTAGGAATAATATATTTCTAACTAGTGGATATATATATGTGTGTGTGTGTGTGTGTGTGTGTGTGTGTGTTGACGGTACTGGACCCTCCAACATTCAAGGGATCTCCCTAGTAAGAAGTCCCAACTAGAACTCATACAGTTTGGAGTAGGAGTCCCAGCAGTAGGTGGTAATGTAGTACCTTGACCACGATAGCGCGTAGAGATAAGTATGATGACTTTGGTCGGAAGCAAATGTGTGACCTTGCAACGAGTCAAGTGAGATGCATGGGGGTTATAACACAGGAAGGGGAAAAGGAAGTGTGATCCTTAGAAACCTATACTAGTATGAAACTTTAAAGGAACACACGAGCAAAATGACATTACAAGCTGAAATGCAGAATAGTCCACAAACCAAAGTGACAGGTTAATCCAACAAAACACATTCAACAAGATTCATACAATTTCATACAAAGTAGTTCATAAGAAAATGCGTATGTTAAACAAACACATTGCTAAAGCAACTAGAATAGTCCAACTACAATAAGAACATATGCATGAAAGCGTTCTGGTTCAGTTATTATTGTTATAAGTGAAAGTTCCATCCATACATACACCATTGACAACCACTAGCCCCAATAGTGGAACATTACAGTCAAGAAAACTTGCTGCTCCAAAGAAGTATACTCGCTGTACACTATGGAGAAGCCAAGCTTCATCACAATATTTCGAAGCCTTCTCTAAGCTTAAGCCTAGCCAAAAGCTTGGCTCCCAAAAGATTGTTCTATGAGTTATGAGGTTCTATTTATAACAAAGGGTGGGGTGACCCTTGACATTCCCCTTTGTGACTCTTTGGCTACCCTCATGACTCTTCGACTTCTTTACAAATAACTCGTTACATTACATAGTGACTATTCAAATTCTACTAACGACACTTGGATTTTCACTTACAACATATTTATAAATAATATACATTTTTGACATGTACTCATGCAAGAAAAAATATGCTAGAGACAACCTAACAAGACAAAACACTATGACTCAGAAATTTGGGGAAAGGCCAACTCGACAACCTCCACTTGATGCTTCTTGGTGACGTACTGATACCAAGCTTGGTACTATGCTATGATGTCCCTAAACTACTTGATGGTGTCTTTCTGATAACAAACTCTTGCCTCCATAGCTTCTAGGTATATGGTTTTGGAATCTTTGACCAACTCATCCTGAAGCATGTGCAACATGGTTTTGACCATGACAAGACCACGAATGTACTTCTACATGTTTTGTGCACTCAGCTCCAAGTCATCATTGGTGGCCTCTCGCCTTAGCTTCTCCATGCGCTTGTTGATATCTAGTTGGAATTGGTTCTTGTGCTCAACTTCGATGAGGGAATATATTGACGGGATATTGTGCGTTCTCACCATGACATCCAAACCCTTATACAACCACACATATGAAGCCTATATGCTGCTGATGAACGGGGTGAGCTGCTCATAGTTTTGGATTACCATTCATCCTTTCTTTGTCTAGCCCTGCCTGTGGATTCATCATCTTTGGAAAGTGAAGCGGGGCTCCCTTGTACCTCATTGTCCATTATTGACCATGGGAATTAACATAATGGATGTCCTTGAGAGTTTGGACAATCCTTTTTCTTTGTTGTTGAAATCCATTTAGATGGACAACTGCCTTATGCACGGTGACAAATCTATCATAGATTTTCCACATGGTGGCCTCAAGAGTTGATACTTCAACAAGTATCGATTTCCTCATAGCTTCCATTATGGAAACTATAGATTGTTCGGCCTTATACCTGGCCGCTTGCAAGTTATTTTCCATCTATTCATTCTATGCTAATAGGAACTTGACATTTGAGCTTGTGGCTCCTTCATAAGACAAGGTGGAATTGTCCATGGAAACTGGATGCTTTCTGACATTTGAAACTATCACCCTTTCCTTCATAAATATAGGTGATGCATGATTATCAAAAAAATGCTTTCTTTGTGCCTGCACAATCTTATTCTGCAACTTGTTGAATGATAAATTATATACATCCATCACCGGATCATTATCAAGGAGAACAACCTCTCCTTGCTCAATCAGGACTAGTTCTGATACTAGAGGTGGTGGAAACTAAGGGTGACCTCAGGTGCATGTGACACGAGGTTAGTGTCTTGATCCTATGGCTCTTGTCCCAACTCCACATCCGTCACTTCAATCACTTAGTTAATTTGTCGAGCAAGCTCTTGCTCATGCATTTTATCACCCTCTTTTTCAGTTGCTAGCGATTCTCACTCCTCAACCTGCATGGGCATTGTTTTCTCTATCATTGCACCTTGCCTTTCATCTTCTTCCTATTTCTACTTCTCTTCCCTATCTCTCCTTCTTACCTCCTACTCTTCCTTCAATTTCTTCTCCATCTCTTGCAACTTCCTTTCTGCTTCCTCTAGCCTTTACTTTTCTTTCTTCCTTCGCTTTGCCCTCTTTATGCGCTGTTGCCTCTTTGCCTTTGTTGCCAAAGCTACTTTCTCAATGAGAGGATATTCTTTGAACTTGTAGCTTTGCTCAGCCTCTGGGTTCTTGACAATGTTCCTCTTACCCTTTCGTTGCGCTAGTTCAATGCTTATTGTTACTGTTGTTGTTGCTTCCCATGGTGCTTATGCCTGCAGAGAAACTTTCCATGTTGTGGCTATACTGACCGGCTCGTGGAGCTTAGAGTAGTTGTAACAATACCTCCAAGGATCCTCCTCTTCCCAATGAAATGTCCCGTGGATCCATGGATAGTACTCCTTTGCATAGTGGTTCTTACAAATACCATGGGGATCATATGGATTGAAGTCTTTATTGTCGAACTCAAACTTCACTATCTCCTTAACTTCGACATCTGCAAATTTCAAGCTCTAAATCTCATACAATCCGATCTGGAAAGGAAGGGAGGGCTATGGTGTGCCTTCTTCTTCCTATGCAGTCCTTCTGATAACCCTGTGGAGAGGTGATATTTTACCTCTTGCATGACAAACTTGTCCGTGGCATACCTTGGTAGAACATGTAGATTATTCTCTCTACCAAACATCCTCATGAAGGTGCCAGTAGGTGAGGCATACCGATCTTCAATGTTAAGCATCGCCTCCATTGATTCTTGGGACATGCAAGATGGATCTTGCTCAAAGATCATCTTGTACATCGGGATGATGAAATGGCCAGCTAGCGTCACCATAACTCCTCAGTAACTGCATTTTGAAAGAAACTTGCAAGAAATGTTGACGACAATCTCTTTTGGTTTCCATGTCCAACCCATGCCAGGAAACTGATGTTGGGCACAAATTGCATAAAGTAAATACACAAACATGTAGAATCTTGCCTGCTCATTATTGGGCGGATTCCGGGCATTAGTCACATGGATTTTCAACTGAAGAGCCAACAGATCTGACTAGGAATGGCCTTCTGCCATTCATGAAATGGTCCAACACAACCATGCAATTTTCTGAAAAGGTCTTTGTGCTCTCTTAACTTTATAATTAGCATGCAAAGATGATCAAGAATTGGTAGGCCTTCCTGAGTGACTTTGTCTTGTAAACATGAGTGGGTGTCACTCTGAACTTTGACGACTCTTTCACCCAACGCTTTACAATATCTAAGGTGTTCACAAATCTATGGGTGGCATAGAAAAGTGAATCCATGCGGTTCACTGACTAAGGTAAATGATACATCTAATGATAGTTCTTTGCCCTGAAGTTGGCAAGCTGTATCCCACTGGCACTGCTCAATGTCATAGTCTCTAGATCTTTTTGTGAGACAATCTAGTGGATGATGTCTGCACATGGGAAGGTGGGTTACCTACATGCAACCTTATGTAAGCCAGACCGGTGGACACTGATATAAACCTGCCAATCCTCTAGATCTTCCTTGAAGTCCCCTGAAAAGATATCCTTGTTTTTATTCCATGTTAGCTTCATGCCCTTCTCAATGAACAACTGAGTTTCTACATAAACTGGAAAATTCACTGACACCTTCTCAACTGCTTCTATAGTGCTACTCTGTATAGTATACTTTGATGCAACTCTCTTGGAAGCCATGTTAGTTGTAACTGCTGGAGATTTTCTCAACAACTGTTATACCTGGAGACAAAGAGAATACTCATGGCATGCAAATGTTAGCTTGAAAACAAAAGCACTTCAAGGATAGACCAAACAACAAACTGGGAAACTACTGGGAAGGATTACATAATCTTGGCTTTCATAGGTGATGCACAGTCCTAGCAGCCAGTGGGGAGGTCTTGCTCACTGGAACTATGCAATGAGCAGTCCAATGTTGGCACAAAACAGGAGAGAGTACGCATTGTGTAGTCTTAGTGGCCAAGGTTCAGATTTGGCTCCTAGAATTCCGTAGTGTGTATTTGGAGCCAGGACTCAGAAACCTCTGTGCAATTCCAAAAGCTAAGGCCAAGGCCTTGAGCTCAAGAAATGCACAATGCATGCTTGGGAAGATGAGATTCGAGCCAAGGAAGCCCAGATTTTCCCAAGGGAAGTGATAAATCGAAAAAATATGAAGAATTGAATGATGCTGGGTGAATCTAAGTGAATGATAATGCATGCAAGTGAAACAAGTGAAGGAATCAATAAAAATGAAGGAGAAAAATCATGTGGAGGGAGTCGCCACAATGACGACCAATAGTGCAAAAACTGGGTAATGCATGCAACGTTTGGGAAAGACAATGCAAAACTTAAAACATCACTTCTACAAGTTAAAAAAAGTTGAAACACCAAGAGTTGTTCAAAAAAATGAGTGAAATAACACTCTAAAAAGCCAAACAAACAAAAGCAATATAAAAAGTAGCAAAAGGCTATAAAAGAAAGACTTACCTAGAAAAGCAACGACAATCACACTGAAGGTTCCTTGATCTCCTTGGAAATGCTAGAGCTCCAAGATTGAATGTGCAAAAGAGATCTAGCTATTACAATTAAATAGATTTGGTTGATTTAGGGTTTATGACACGAAGGCCAAAAATCAAGGAAAAAGTGACACTTGGTGGTAGTTTCCAAAATAAATCAAGTGTCTCCTCGAGGCTGCTAAAAATAGATCCCTATTTTTTAGGGATGATTTTTCACTTTTTTTTTTTTAATTTTTTGGGAAAATCTTCCATGCATTGCCTGAAGAGATTGTGAAATTCTGGGAAGGACTGGGAAACACATTGGCTCATGCCTTGGACAATTTCTGGGCTGAGTGGTTCTGGGATGGCTCTCATGATTTGTGCAGTTTCCCAGCTAAAGGGTGGCTATCAGCCAGATCTACACAATTTTGGAGATGAAGGCTCACTATCAACTTGGATTCCACAATTCCCAAGAGAAAGGTTGGTCTCCCTCATGGATTGTGTAGTTCACTAAGGCAAGCCTGGAACTAGGTTGAAACCAAGTGAAGATATCGTCTTGTGGGTTAGAGAGTAAATCAAGTGAGAATACACATGCCATAATGCAAAATATAAATCTTAGTCAAAGCACATGTACCCAGGTTAGTGCAAGATGAGCTACTGTGATTTTAGGAGGGAGGCTCCAAAAGGAAGCATAGACAAAATTTTGGAGGGTGGTTGCAGCCGCTACAACATTAACGACACACTGGTAGAACTCCAAGTTTCTATATGGAACTTGTCTCGTGTAAAGTGAGTCTAACTCTTCTGAAAGTATTGCTTGATTCTTTGATCATCATATCTTCTTCACTAGCTTAAGTTAAAAATGTAGTCCCTACCTTTCTCTTTATCGATAACACACATACCAAGCCAAGTCAACTAAGTTGTTTCGATTGGGGATGAGGGGTATATTGACGCACAAGTAATATATGCTGTCAGAGTTTTAGTTTCATCTCTAGTGTTGCTCCGCTGCCAGTAGACCTAGAAAATACCCCGATGGAGTCACTTCAGGAACACAATCATTGCTCCATTCTAGCAAGCCTAGACAATACCCCGATGAAGTTACTTGCTTCACCTCTCTGTGCAAGAATCCTTTCTCTTCTTTTGCCTTTATTTTATTTTTCATTTTTCATTTCATTTTTATAGAATTGTGCATAGGAGTTTATTTAGTTGATGAGGCAGAAGAGGGATCCCAACTTATTGAGAGAATAAGAGGTTGTCCCTTCAGAGAAGGATGCTTATATATACCTTTGACATACTTTTTAAGGTTTCACTCCTCCCCTTACTCTACTTGACTGAGTTGACAAGGGTTAACCGAATATAGAAAACTGATTAGAGTAGGTGGTACTAGTTAAAAGTGCAAGCATCGTGACTTCAACAAGACTCACTCTGAAAGGAACATATTTTCCATTAGGGTATCATCAACTAGAAGAAATGAAAGATCTTCATAAGGAGAGGGAATAGACAGATAACCAAATGTTGATAGTTGAACAAGTCTTCTTGTATTTCATCCTACTTATCTTAAGAAGCCAAACATGATTTCATGTGGAAACTAATTCTACGGGTGCACAAGCAAAAAAGAAAGAAAAGGAAAGAAGTAGGCTGAAAGAAAAACCAAGTAAGAAAAAACAAAACTAGAAAGAAAACACTACTCCTACTCCTAAGCTAAGTAGAGAATGGGCCAACTCATGTGAAGTGATAATTTCAATGCAGCCAATGACTCATTGGTTGACCCAGGTAGGTGATGGCATGGTTGACGAGTAATATATTCAAGCATACAAATAGACAAGAAATATAAAGTAATGCAAACCAAAATGTTTGAAGTTTGAATGCATCCACATAAAAGAAAAAATTGAAATCACATGAAAGGCACTTTGCAGACGTATCATGGTGTTGCGTCACATTACACATGGAAGACAAACATGTACACACCTTCGAACATTAAAAATGAGAAAACATGAAGAAATAAGAAAAATTTGCTTCGCAACAGTGCTCGTCACGTATGACTCCTCCAATGCATAAGTAATAGGATCGTGTGATTCTGGTGGAGGATGTGAAAATTGTGAGCTAGATTGATTTTCAATGTGAAAAAGATAGTGATGAGGAGCTTGGGGAGATTCAACAGATTTCTGATCGAAAGTGGGACTAACCTCAAGGATACAAGAACCTGACATAACATTCACCTCAAGCTGAATTGCCTTGACGTCTTGAGGAGTTTCCACTCCATCAAAATATGGATCATCAAAGACCGATGGCTTAGAAAGATCAACAGTAGGAACATTAGAATCATGATCAAATGAATGAGTGAAAAGATCACGACAATCATGATAAAAAAATTCAAGATGGAAAATGATATCCTCATGATCTAATGAATCATAGAGAGGGGCTGATAGAAAACAAAAAATTTCACCTCTGAGTTTCCAGAAATTAAGGATGAGAGATTGAGTAGATCTGGGAGGAAAGATTTGTCCTCTCCACAATCAAACTATAGAATGACATCCTGTGCATTCTGTGAATTATCAGAAGTAGAAACATCCAAAGATAGATTTTCACAAGAGGAATCAGAAATGGAAGAACTACAGAAGATGTCAAGGTAAAGTGGACAAGGTGTAGACAGAATGAGGTTGTCCTTCACCGTAGATTTTTGTTCAAACTCCCACACATACTCATAAAAAATGATAGGACAGGCTAGCTATTCAACACCAACTCCATCCATAACTTGATCCTTGTGAACATCACACGTGAAGTTCAGAATGGACGAACACAACATACCAAAATCCGAAGGATCAAAGAAACCAGTGGATTGAGGATGAGCATATGATACCACATGACAACCATCAGGCTTGCAGTCCAAATCGGCGCAGAAATCCAGAACAGGTGGGGTAGGAGGAGATGGTGATAGTTCAATAGGTAGGTTCACAAATTCTCCCACCTCATCCTATGGAACTAGAGATGTTTGGTGAGAAGGGGACAAAGGGTCACTTGGGACAACAACCTTGTCTATCTAAGATTTAGAAGCCTAACACCGAGGTGTTTTGGGAGGGATTTGAAAGATTCTAACTCATGTAGATTCTCATATATGTGAAGACGATACTAGAATATTTCATTCAAAAATTCCAGTCAACTTCATCTTCCAAAAATTCAAAGCAGTAATGATGGAAATGATCATAAAAGTGCACAATAGATTCGTCATGTGATTTTCACAATTTTATAATTTTGCGATTAAGTGCTTTATGATCATAAAATATGAAAGCATGTCCTAATTATATGATCATGTGATTGAAAGAGTGTATAGAGGATGCAGGCAATGTGTGACACCATTGCTTAACACGTCCTTTGAACGTGTAAGTAAAAAACCCACAGACAATGTCATTCGAGGGGACTTCATTCCTGTCACAGAAGCCCAGAAAGGAAACTGTGTGGATAAATAGGGCTTATCGTCTTTCGCCATCAAATTTGAGTTGTGACAAGTCATCTATAACATCCATCGGCACATCAAAATCATGAGCATGAGAAAAACATATCGGGTTGAGATTATGATATATGTCATGAATGATGTGAAAAAATTCAAATGGGACTTCAAAGGCTCAACTTGTCGTGTGGACATCCTTCTAGCGCCATAAATGTTGATGGTGCTGGAACCACCAACATTTAAGGGATCTCCCTGGTAAGAAGTCCCAACTAGACCTCAGACCATTAGGAGTAGGAATTCTAGTAGTGGGTGGTAATGTAGTGCCTTTACCATGGTAGCATGTAGAGATAAGTATGATGACTTTGGTCGGAAGCAAGTGTGTGACCTTGTAGCGAGTTAAGAGAGATGCATGGGGGTTTTAGCACACGGAAGGGAAAAGGAAGTGTGCCACTTAGAAACTTGTAATAGTACGTAGCTTGAAAGGAACACACAAGTGGAATGACATCATAAGGTGAAATTTGGAATAGTCCACAAACCAAAGTGACAGGTTAATCCAACAATATGCATTCAACGATATTCATTCAATTGCATACAAATTAATTCATAAGAAAACGCGTAAGTTAAACAACATGCATTGCTAAAGCAACCATAATTGTCCAACCAAAATAAAAACATATGCATGAAAGCGTGCTAGCTCAGTTATTATTATTATAAGTGAAAGTTCCATCGATACATACACCATTTACATCCACTAGACCCAATAGTGGAACATTACAGTTAAGAACACCTGCTCCTCCAAAGAAGTATACTCACTCTACACTGTGGAGAAGCCAAGGCTCATCATAATACTCCCAAGCCTTCTCGAAGCTTAAGCCTAGCCAAAATCTTGGCTACCAAAAGTCTGTTCTATGAGTTATGAGGTTCTATTTATAACAAAGGGTGGGGTGACCCTTGAAATTCCCCTTTGTGACCCTTTAACTACCCTTATGACTCTTCAACTTCTTTAAAAATAACTCATTACATTACATAGTGACTGTTCACATTCCACTAACGACACTTAGAATTTCACTTACAACATATTTAAAAATAATATACATTTTCCACATATTCCCATGTGAGAAAAAATAGGCTAGAGACAACCTAACAAGACAAAACACTATGACTCAGAAGTTTGGCGAAAGACCAAATTGGAAATTTTGTATTTTCCTATAGATTCACAACTCATGTAATTTCCTAAAACACAAGACACAAATCTACTCTACTCTCAAACACTATGACTCAGAAGTTTGGTGAAAGACCAAATTGGAAATTGTGTATTTTCCTATAGATTCACAACTCATGTAATTTCCTAAAACACAAGACACAAATCTACTCTACTCTCAACAACGAAAACCAATAGGGTGATGAAAACAATAACCAATAATAGGAAGAACATCAATGGCACATAACAAAATATTTATCTAGGGAAATCCACTGCTCAAAACCCCTACTATCTATATTGCATTAATCAGAAGATCCGAGAAGAAAATACAAATATTGTTCTCACTAGAACAATTCCTGCACAAGTATAATCACCTCCCTGCTCACAAGCTAGCTCAAGCCAAACCTTAGCCTATTCTTATGCTATCCAAGTGCCTACTTCCTTGCACAATCCCTAGAGGGATTTGCCTCTATTTAATTAGGAAATCCTTATTCCATAACTAGGCAATCCAAACTGAGGTCCTCGATTGATTTCATGCACCATCTGTACAACTCAGAAAATTATGCAACTGATATTACACTATCCCTTCACTCTAATCTCTACTGGGTCTTCCTCTAAACTGACATGCATGTGTTTCTTTTGAGTGAATCTCCAGTTAGATGGAGTGGCACTGAGGACGAACCAGTGCACCAAATCACTACTATACCTCTACTAGTTTCTCCAATAGTTAGAACTAGTTTAACTGTCTATAACTCAATCAAACTGAGTTAACTAATCACAACTCAAATAAACTCAATCTAGACCCCTAAAACTTAGGGATCACACTTACATGACTCTAGATAGACTTCCAACTCGAAATTCATAAGTTAATTGATTTAGTTTAACTTAATTAACTATTACAAGTTGTTATGAGAAAATAATTACTTATTAATTCACAATTTAATTCAAGGACAAATTAAATTGGAATTTCTAGGTGTTATTTTTAACATTTCTTGTTTCTATTTTCAACACTCCCTCTCAACAAGAAAGGAATTCAACTCTATCCTGATCCTAAACCTTTGGAATGTTCTGCATGCAACACTTCTCTCTAGTGTTTTTGCTACAACAACTCATAAAACTAAAAAAGCATCCAACCTGAATCAATATGATGCATTTGTCACCGAAGTCTCTAACTACTACTAGCTTTGCCTTTGTCAACTGAAAGCTATGCGCTTCTGCTAACTCTTCCTATTTGCATTGTTGTCAAATCTACTGTGCACTCTCCAGTATCTGATTTCTCTAGCCTTTGTCACTATGATCTCTGTTAAAAAATGTGCAACAAGAAATGTTAAATTTAGAATGTGCTAAAAATAGACCTGCTAAAAATAGCATGGCTAAAAATATCATGTCTAAAAATAGTAGTTTGGCTAGTGAGGTCATTGGCCACATTGGGTGAGAGGTAAAATTACTAAAAATAAAAAGTTCTAAAAATAGCATTTTTGGGTCCCTTCCTATTTATAGTAGTCCCTAGTCTATCTATAGGAAGTAAAATTAATTTTGGTCTTAACAGCAGTTGGAAATATTAATTAATTATTCAGTTGAGTTAATTAGTTAAGGAAATTCAACTTTGAAGTCTTTGTGAGCATGCACATGAGTTGTCCCACTGATTGAGGAATTTATCCTTAATTTCCTCCACTGATTGAGGGAATAAGTATGAGTTCTATAATGAGAGAATCAGTTGACTTAGTTCTAACTAGTCAAGTCTAGTTAGATTATTTTAACAAGTTGTTAAAATAATAAAATATAGTTTGTTAATGCTTGCATGCATGTGACAACTATTATTTTAGATAACTGAGGATTCACTCATGGATAACTGTTGCATTTCAGTTCTGTCAGAGACCCAGTTGAGATTAGATGTGGGACAGAGTACTATTAGATGCTTGGATATTTCTAGTAAGTATTCCTTGCATGGAGAAGGATCTATTATAAGAGATTGGAGGACTTGTGCCCTATATATTGAGGCCTAGGTAGTCCATGATTTTCATCTTCTGATTGAAGATCATCAGGATCTTTTGATTACAGAGAGAGCAGGATAGCTATTGAGCTGATTCTTTTTGTATGCTGAAGAGGATTTCCACTTGATTGATAATACAAATATGGGGTTTTAGGCTATCACTTTCCCCTGGTTATATCTTCTATGTTATGTGTGTTTGATTTCTCCATATTAGTTATATGTGTTCTTATTGATGTTGTTCATGGTTGATTAAGCTTCTGCTAAATTGTTTGTAGAAGTAGATCAAGTGTTTTGCTTTAGTACATTGCATTACTAGTTTGATCTACAGGTAGGAAATTTATACATGGTATTTGAGCTAGTTTATTTGTAGAAAATATTCTACATGGTATTAGAGCTAGCTAATTTGTAGGAAAAATTCTACAAAATTCTACAATAGTAATAATAATAATAATAAACCTACTTGATGAAAAGACTTGGATCTAAGTCATTGGTAAGTGACTCTACGTATATATCTAAATTCACAAGCAACTGAAACTTAAATGAATAATTCCCCCTACACACTAATGAGAAAAATGCACTTAAACCCTGAAAATGAATTAAGTAATATTATTTCACTTTGTTGGTGTTTTTTAAGTCATCTTTCTATTCTTACTATTGAAAAGAAAATGTTTTTAATATTTTGATACAATCAAGATATGTAACTAATAAGACAAAACATAAAACTTGAGTGGGCCTGATGGTTAAGAATGTGTGTTTCCTTATAAGAGGTCATAGGTTCTAGTCACACATGCATGTTTATTTTCCCAACCTACAAAATCGATCTTCAATTTATTCAAGTATTCTATCAGCCCTTGAGCTCTATTTCAATTCACAGTTCAGTCTCTCTCCTCTTTGTGGTTCCTTGTCCCTCTAGAAATCTATATGATTTAATTAGGTTTTGGCCTTGGCCCTTTAGCATTCCAGGCTCTCTCATTCCATATAATTCTCATAATTTTGGTGGGTCCCTTGGGCCCTTGTGTTTGTATCCCACTGGTAATCTGTAAGTTTCTATTGGTTCCCCACCTCTATGCATGTCGATTGTGTTCCCATTCCTCAAAATGAGCAATATTTTGAGCGCTCATCTCCTTCCCTGGAATATAGTTGACCCGAAATTACAGACTTTATGTTGTGTGAATTCAAAATTTCAGTCCCTGTTACCTTCCTCGAGTGGCAATGAAGATCTGCAGAGAGTCCCACTCAGGTTGTTGGGGTCACCCCAAATGTCAACAGTTCTCCCACCAAGATGAATCCTTGACCTTTGAGATCATGGAAACTAAAGTTAAATTGCAGGAACACATGAGTATCATCATCAAATTAATGGAAGTAATGCAAGAGTTTTAATTCAACATGGATTGCTAGGTAGATGAAGTTGACACACTCTACCAATATATAGACTCCCTTCAAATCCATAACACTACCATGACAAGTATCAATGCTGAATCTAGTGCCTCTAACAAGCATGAAGAAAGCTACATTCTATACCTCAACAAGACTTTAGTTGAGGATCCCAACACTCTCTTCTAATATGCATTAAATTCAATTGTGTCTTCCTTCTTGGGCACTTTTTAAGAATGTTCTCATATCAACACTCTATTTCTGTATGTCTATTAGTTACAATTTTGGTGGTAGTAGAAATTTCATCCCTCAAAAATCAATCTGTAAGAGAAATAATGCACTCCATTCCTGCGTATTTGATGTGTCTAGACACAAACTTTAATACGATATTACTCATTTTTGGGTAAAATAAATAAATAAATAAATATATATCTATATATATAATTTTTGTTTTGTTTTTATTATTTTTTGTTTTTGTTTTTGTTTTTATGTAAATTAATAAATTTATTATATATATTTATTATTTATCTATTATTATATGACTATTTTTAATAATTTGTCAGTGTTATTATTCCATTGTATCTAGTTTATCATTTTTAATTAATATTCTATTGTGTTTTAACTCTTTAATATAATATCTTAATATTAACATTATTATATATATATATTTTGTAAGCTTGGTAGGACCTTTCTTTTCATTATCATTCGAAAAACAGGCAGGTTACATCCAAATACTGAATGGTTAGGTGGCCTCAACCTGCCCGGAGGGAAACTAGGTTTGTTGGCCACCTAATGACATGATAATTTATCCAAAAACAAAATAGAATAAGTCTATCCATCAATGTTAAAAATGTCCGATTCTCCTTAAACTGCCTAGCCTCTAGATACCTCTAAACATACTAAAAGTACTGAAAAGATAAAAACTGATGCATACACTAATAAGTAGAATAGAGGTGATATGCCAGACTATTTGTCATATACTGAGTCAACCGAATTTGGGTCCTTTGCACTTGACTGAGGGATTTTAGATTGTAGAATGCATGGGATATGCCTCTCGATGTGGCTAAGATGACCATTTTTCTACTGTAACTGAAATTTGATTTGCTAAAAATATTTGCTATAGTTTGGGAAAGTCTAAACAATCGTGGCCGAGCTTGAAGGAATGCGTTCCAGGGCTTTAACCAATAGGATTTTCAATATCTAATACAAGTGAACAATCTTCTTATACTAAGAAATACGACCTTGAGAATGCCCCAACTCAAGCACTAGGGTCTGCCATTCATCTAAGTCAAGGTCTAACAGTCCCGCTGTCTCATTTAACTCTGTTTCTGATTTAGCGATGAGCTGATGAACTGGGGACGAGCCTGCGTGATACGTTGTAGCTGCTTCATCAATGATCTTGGAGGTGGACTTGTGCCCATGAGATTTACTGGTGGATGTGCTAGGAGTGTTGGAGGCTGGGCCATTTTGGCATTCTTTCTTAGCCCACGAGAACCACGGATGGTCCAGTCTCTTCCTGAAGCAACAAAGGCCATGATGTTGGGCTGGTGACACAAACTAAAAAAACTAAAACCCACAAATTGACACCCAAAATACTAACCAGGAACGAACCAAAAGCCAGGAGTAGAGTGATGCCAGGAGTCGCACCTAACAGGACCTATCAGTAATTGATTGTGAGAACCACAACCCATGCAAAACCGAATGGTGGCTCCAATTGCGGTCTTGGAGCTTTAAAAAAAGAAGTCCTCATTCTTAGAACCATAAGTCCAACAATAATCAGAAAATCAAAGGGCATAATTAAAAACCAAACCATCAAGTTCGTGGAGACCTTGGGACATCAAGGTTGTAGCCACAAAATTCCAAAGAAAAACCAAGGTTGGGGCACCAATGATAGAGCCATAGAGACCATGAGCAGCCAATTGGCCTAATCAAAATAATACCCATATGAGCCAACCAAACTCCATAGACCACAAACACAAGAATATAGAAAATGAGACAACCTTCAAGGAACTCATAGACAACAATAGCCATTTCCAGAGAATACTTCTCCCAAACCATTTTATGCAAAGCATATCCCTTCTCCCATGAAACTGTTATATAGGAAGAACGAGTCATGATAGATAAGTATGTGATAATATTGAGCACATACCCGAGACCGATGACTTGAACCCACTCTGAATGAACTAGAGCCCTGTGAGATACCTACAAGAAATTCTGCCACGGGTTACCGGGTTGCTCGACTCCAAAATTATGCCAAACCCATACACAGACATAGGACTTACTAGATTGATTACCTAAAAGGTCGGGAGCATGTCGTGTTAAAGAAAACTTGCCACCTTTTTTAATTACATTGAATGCATCCATACGTTCTGCCACCACTCCATGTGATATGAGCATGTGGACGGCAGCGAGAGATTGCCTTGGGATCCATAGAATTTCCATCATACATTGATATGATCGATAATTATCTGCTCGCACCCCGATTGGGGAATAGTTTAAATTTTAAAATATTAAGTATTAATTTAATAAATATATTGTTATTAACTATTAGATTTAGTTATTACAACAAGGCAACATAGCTCGTGTTCCCTGCCTCCTATTTTAATTATTGAACATTGAATGGTATGAATTAACTCTAGGTATTAATTATTAGTTTGAATCTTTATCAAACCGGTAAACAACCCAGTCAATCATTCTAGATCAAAACATATTGCAACACAACATCAATTTGTTTGAAAAAATTTAGTCAAAGGAGATTGTTTTGATCTATTGTGATACAAATAATAATTTGGCAAACATCTTTACTACTCCTCTAGGAAATTATAAGTTCACATTATGTAAAGACAAGTTATTTGTGGTAAGTAATTCATTTCTCAATTAAGGGGGAATGCAAAAAACAATAAAGAAATGCAATTTCTAGATTGTCAGAGTTTCAATGTCATATTCTAGAATGTGTGGTTTTCCAATGTAAGAGTGAGTTGAAGCTTAGTAAGAATCATTATCTTCCAGGTTATTGTGCTTATACATTGTATAATGAGACTTTATTATGTATTCAGAGTATGTGAGTTTGAATCAATATAAAAGTCTCATTGAGACAATTCTTCTCTGCTATCTTTGTTTTCTTAATTTAGCTATCATACTCTACTACATAAGAATAAACCCCAAAATTATAATAGAAAAAAATTCATGTTAAAAAAATTGCAATTCTAAAAACACATATTTCATTAAAGTTGGAAAATTTTTATTACGAGGACTTTAAACTAAAAAAACATTTCATTAAATTTGGTGTTATTTAGTGGATCTTGAATTTAGAACTTTAACTATATTAAGTTCAAAAATAAGTGAGTTCACTACTTTTAATGTATCTATTCACTTTTTTTTTTGCGATAAAATTATCATGATAAACTATATAAAACAAATTTATATGAATTTTCATAGGCAAATATTTAATGTCTTAATTTTTGACTTCTTACATTATTTATTCTAATATTATTTATGGTTCCTATTAAAAGTTTGATTAATATTATTTGATGACATTGAGAGTATTATGTATATTAGTATTAACCAATTTAATTATACTTTGATCTAGTAAATAACACACTGGCTATGTTGAGATACTATTCCAGTAGAGGTTGGCACAATTTTAAAGGGAGTCATCTAACGAGGCAGAGGAATTGCCCGAATGGCCAAAAGTGGCCGAAATCTAGGGGAAAAAATTTCAAAAGATCTTGTAGAGGTAGTGTTTGAATCATGTTTTTGATGGTGGAAATGGATTTAGCACCATCAAAAACGTCTAGGACACCTAAATTTTGAAGTTTAACAACTATAACTTGGATTTACAAAAATCCTTGTCGGATTTTATCTAAATGTGACCAGAATTTCCATAACTTTTTGGGCAACTCCTCCGCCTCGTTAGGCTATGCGATTTCAAAGTGCCCACAAAAGTTATTTAATGATAGAATTATACTAGTATGTTTGTTACCTTAGAAATTTTAATTTAAAGTACTATTAGAAATTTCTTTGTGTTAAGTATGATATTTTATTATATAATTTAGGAGGCTGATAACATTTTATAATCAACATGAATACCATAGACTCATATTATGTGTTTTTTTTTAACAATCAAAACCAACAAGTTAACATTAATTATTTTGTAAACTAGCATAGATCCATCTTATATCCAGATCTATCAAGTGCTAAGAGGGATTAATTCGAGAGTTAAGATGGATCTAATCTAGTACCCTTACATTCCATTTTAATGGATTTCTTCAAGCCTTTAAATAGGATTCATCATAACATGCCATATACAAGTACCATGGGCTATGCAATGCCATGATATTGTAAAACCACCATGGTAAACCCATCAAATGACTAACTCAAACTTATATTAAATAGTCCATGACTTAAAAATTTAATGGAGACTTCCTCATATCCTAGTAAACATTGACATTTATAGGTGTAAATGTTTATGCAGGGTTCTGCCATACTAGGCTTTATAACACCTCTCGACACAATCACCATATTAACTTAAGATATGATAAGATAAAATATTTTTAGTAATGTCAAACTAATTAGTGACCATGAATAGGTCAAACCTGGGATTGTTAAGCACAAAAATATCAATACATAGTAAGGGTGTGAAAAAAACTCTTAGTAGTAGTCAATTAAATGATATTTGTATTTCTAACATCAAAACAAGATAATATTATAGTTATGGATAATAGACTAGATTCCTTGATGTCTAGTTTTTGTGCCTAACCGATTTCACCCCTAAGTTTCCCATTGAGAAATGGCAACAAAAGAGTCCAATTTAAATTATCATTGAATTAAATTGGAAATTAAATTCAAATTCTATTCTCATAGCAACTTAAAATTAGTTAATTAAGTTTATTAAACTTAACTTAGGAAATTTGAGTTGGAAGTCTTTCTGTCGTCATGTGTATGTTCTCCCTACTTTGTAGGAGTCCAGTGTGAGTTGTAAAATAGAAGACTCAGTTTCATGAGTCAGTTCAGTTAAATTAGTTCTCAAACTAATTGACATAACTAATAGTGAGTTAACAATCAATGGTGTCACTAATGAACTCCACCAGTGCTACTCTAGTTAATTGAATATTTACTCATAAGAAAATCTTGCATGTTGATTCTTAGAAAGACCTAGTTGAGACTAGAGTGCAGGGACAATGCACTATTTGTTTTAGATTTTTTTTGAGTTGCATTGACAGTGCATGCATTTAGCAACTGATCCTTGAGGGATTGCATAGTTTTTAGAGGCTTTATTTCCCTTTAAATACCAGCTATTCTCCATAGGAATTATGCATTGGAATAGAGACTTGAAGAGCTTGTGAAGAGGCTAATATTTGGCCTCGAGCTTTCTTATGAGTTGGAGATTGAATTTGCTAAGTGCTGGGATTGTTCTAGAGAGAATAAGCATTGTAATTTCATCTTGATTTTCCAGATTAATACAAAATAGATAATGGGTTTTTGAGTTGTGGCTTTCCCCAGATATTTATTATGTTATGTGTATTTGATTCTCTTCCTCTATTGCTTATTGTTTGCTTGATGTTTATGGGTTTCCGCTATAAAGAGTAGATTCTTGTCTCTTTCTTTAGAAAATTGCATTAGCTTGTGAATCTATCGGATTTTCTACATGGTATCAGAGTTGAGAACAATACACCAAAGGAGATTTCGAAGTTTTGATTTTCTGGGTCACAGGTGAAAGTCAAATTTTAAATACATACATCAGGATCAGAAGATGGCATTTTATGGGTTGAGGCTTGAGTATGCCTTGGAAGGCCGCTTGAATTTCATAGCCTGGAGGGATAGGATGGAGGCTGTGTTGGAGGACACTTGAAGGAATTTGTTGAACAGGAAGTTCCTAAGCGGATAATCCTTGAGGGAGTTTGAGATCATATTGTCTCGAGTCTCCACAGAAAGGAAACCCCACATGCTATGTGGAAAATATTGATGGAATTGTATCAGAATAGCAGTGATCAAAGGAAGTTGGCACTGAAGGATAAACTTCATAAAATTAAGATAGAGAAAAGCGAGATGATTCTGAAATATTGACCAAGTTCACTCAATGTCGAGATGAACTTGGAAGTGTTGGAATCATGGTTGCCGAGGAGGATATGACGAGCCTTGCTCTTCTTGGACTCCTAAAGAGTTGGGATAGTTATCAGGACTCTGTCAATGGTCGGGAGAAGCTTCCATATTGGGAACGAATATGGTCAGATTTGATGCAGGATGAGATCAGGAGGAACACCAGGGATGGCTCTTCATCAAAGACTGATGATGAAGAGAATTATACCTTAGTGATTAAGGCAAGGAAGGGGATAGGTAAAATTTCCCATTCCAAATTAGATTCTTAACATGGAGGTAAGAAGAAGGACATGATGAAAGTTAAATTCTTTCATTGTCACAAGGTGGGACACTTTGCTACAAATTGTCCATTGAAGAAGTCTAAGGAGAAGTCCTCAGGAGGAGTGAAAAGTGAGGCTTTGGCCTCCCAATTCAAATTAGACTTTTCCCTCATTGCATGGATGGTGTCTTAAATGATGGGAAGTGTCTGGTACTTAGACATTGGTGCTTCTTTCCACATGACTGTGACAAAGAGTTATTTAGTGGACTGGAGGAGAAAGATCTCAAGATGCATATCGAGATGGGTGATGACAATAAGTATAGGGTTACTGGTGTGGGCACTATTACATTTTAGAGGGAGCGTGCGACTCCACTTACCTTGAAGAATGTTATGCATGTACCTGGACTGATGAAGAACTTGGTATCCATCTCCATGCTTGAGGATAGAGGTTATGATGTGATCTTTTTGAAAGGAAAGGTGTTCATTCGACACATGGCCACGGGTCAAGTAAAGAAGATAGGGATTCGATTTTAGAATCTCTATAAGATAGAGGTAAAGGATTGTGCTGCTTTGAGTCCAGAAGCGGAAAATATGTTGAGTTGAGATGTCGGTGAGTTGTGGCACATGTGATTGGGCCACTTGCATCATGGGGCTTTGAAGATATTGCAGCAAATCTCTACCAGTCTTCCCAAAGTTACATTTGAGAAAATTGATACATGCAAGGATTGTACTTTGGGAAAATACACCAAGTCTTCCTTTAGATACAAAGACAGTCGAGCAGAGTCTATTATGGAGAGAGTCCATTCAGATGTGTGTGGACCATTTTTGATAGCATCCACACCCAAACACAGGTATTACATTATATTTGTTGATGACTATTCTCGTAAATGATGGGTATTTTTTTATGTAGAAAAATGATCAAAGTTTCACAAAGTTTTGTGAGTTCAAAGAATTGGTAGAGAAAGAGTCTCACAAGAAGGTTAAATCTCTACGGAGTGATAACAGTGGTGAGTATTTCTCCAATGAGTTTAAGAAATTCTGTGTAGTGGAAGGGATTAAACGAGAGTTGATGATACCCCATAATGCTCAACAAAATGGGGTTGCCAAGAGGAAGAACAATAGCATAGTAGCGGTAGAAAGGGCGATGTTGTATGATCAGGGCTGACCACTACACTTGTGGGATGAGGCATGCAACACAACAGTTTATGTTTAGAATCATATCCCACATTGGATACTTGAGAAGAAGACACTAGAGGAGGCTTATTCTGGTAAGAGGCCAGATGTTGGTCAATTTAGGATTTTTGGGTCATCAGTTTATTTCCATGTGACCAAAGATGCACGGAAGAATATTGAGCTAACAATAGAGTTGGGGATCTTTATGGGGTACACTGATACACCCCACAACTATCGATACATGCTAACCAGTCAGATGACAGTGGTTTTCATGGATATTGGGTTTGATGAGGAGAAGGCCTGTGGTGCCGCTAAATTCTTAGTGCAGACAGAAACAATTCCTCTAGCCCGAGAGAGCGAGTCTAGCCACAAACAAACAATTTATGGAAAAATTCCTTAAGCTAGAATCAAATAAGAGGGCCTACCTCTTAGAATCCTATTACGCTTGGTGATGATCTTGCTTCCTTACTCCAACTACTTTTCATTTCCTTCCTTCGAATACCTGAAACAAGTAAACAAACAACAACAACAAACGTGATAGCATACAAATTGCATTCAACCTACTTAACCAGTCAAGGAACATTAAGCCATAAAATGTAAGATAACACTTTAATGTAATAAATCAATCAATAATTGTATTCATATAAGTTCAGAAAGGGATTACAACCAATGCCTTAACATTGATGGTCTCCTTTGACGTATTTGGGTTCCCACACTTCTGCTAGCATCTCATGGATAGCCCCAAAAATGGAAGTTTTAAGGTTTCTTCCCTTTAGTATCAAACTAAACCAAATGAACTATTCTCCCTCAAACATAAACTAGAGAGATACAAGCTATGGATGTCTTGTTGATTATTCAAGATCCAAAAATACTAAGACTGAAACTACATCCAAAAACTAGTTCAACTTGGGAAAGGAGGGGCTTATATAGCTTTGATGGAGGGGATATGGTTCCTCTTATCATGGGAGAGGCCTTATCTCTTGATTTTGTTCCATCCTAATAGGGGAAAGGAACCCAAACTAATTTCCTCAGCTCCATCTAGCCCAACCATTTACCGAAATTCCGTTACAAAGCTTCGAGACCTGGAAGCTTCGACTCCATATTTAAAAACCTTGCCAAAAGAGGATCGGTGTGATTGAGATAAGGATCAGTTGCACTGATCAGCTCTAATCCCAGTGTTAAACTCTATAGACTAGCACAGGGGATGAACTGGTCATTAGCGCCGGTCTTGTAAATTGGGGTAAAAGGAAGATTCTTGGGAAATGATGCAAAAGGGAAATGTTTTGCTCATGAAGAGGGACATAATGGGAGCTTCTTTATGATGGAAAAACACATGAGGGTCATTCTAGAGGTCCTCTAGCATCCTAGAATGGGGAGTACAAGGATAGTGACAAAATGTTGTGTAATAGATGCCCCCTAAAGCATGAAGGCCGAACTAGAGTGAGGGGTGAAATGATTTACAAATAGATGAAGGGACCAGAGTCCGTCGTCTGAAAACCTGTAAGAAAGCATACACGTAAATATCTAAAATCTGATAGTCATGCTTGATAAACATGAGAGGCATATAAAAATACATGAATCCATGGTATAGGTGCAACTATCCATCAAGAAAAAGATCATATGAATGGATCCTCAGCATGGATGCAACCATCCGACTGGAGGGATCATATGAAATAGATCCACGACATGGGTGCAACATCCATCTAAGAATCATGTATATAATCATGAATGACTCATTACTCCTCGCAACCCGGACTTTTGTAATCTAAGCCCAGGGTTTTGCGCTCCAACATAACCCTATCAAAGTGCAAATTCTAACATGTGAATAAATGTGTTGAAGTCGAACATGTTAGAAAGTCGCTTGATTACCAGTCAATGATGTGAACCATTAACAAGCGCAAGAGAAACCACCAATAATGACAATGGCTCTCAAGGTACCAGCAACACAATTCACGAGGTGTGAATAAGGAACTAAAGTCAAACACCCGTGAAATCATTCAATCGAAGGCCAATGATGAGAACCTATCATTGAGTGTGAAGAACTTGCCATTGAGGCATGCAAGCTCTAAGGTACTAGAAAGGAGTCTGTCGGCCAACCTTCTAGATAATGAGCTGAAGTTGACAGGAAGTGACCATGTCGAAGGAGGGCCATGATGTATCCTACATCATCGACACAAGACAAAGGGATGCAATAATTTTAGATGATACAGAGAATCAGGAGTAAGTGTAACTGTAGAGGGACTAACTCTTGAACATATCAGCGACACGACTCTAAAGTTTGGTAGCTTTTGGATCCATAGGATCAGTGGTCATGATGATGTGGCAGAGATAAAATGGAAGGAAAAATGAATGGCCCAACCCAGGAAGGTCAATGATGAAAAGGAGGATATCCCAACCCGACATGAAGCAGAAAGTATCATGTTCAAGAGTGAGCTGCTGACACAACTTATATAATTTCCCATTTTCGCCCACCATTTCTAGCAGATACCCCAATTATTTTTGATCGCAAGCTTGAAGGGGATAGCATGTGCTTGCATGTAAGTTCATCCTTCAGATGAATCTGACCTAGTAATTTTAATGAACCCTAGGCAGGAGAAGCTCACGTTCGTCATGGTGATGAATCTAATGTAGTTTAATGTTTTAATGAGTCCGAAAAAGGTGCAACTCAATATCTTTTTCATGTTTAGAGAGTTTGAAAAAGACATGAAAAATAAAACTCCACATGGTCCCTTTTCATACATTTGTGTCTCTCGAGCCTGAAAAGGTAGAAAACAATACTTGAGAGAAATGCTTGACCATTTCAGTCAAGGAGTACCTTTTTTGTAAAATGCTTATCCCAACCGAAAAAAGGGGTAAATTTATATTGGGTAAACAATGTTTCATAGCCTTTAATGAGTTCAAAAATGACAAGAGCTCGACAATCTTTTCATGTTTTAAGAGTCATAAAAGAGTTGAAAGCAAACCCCCTGTATTTATTCTCTTTAACGAGTCAAAAAGGGGAAAAAATAATTGGCAATATTTTCATATTTCACGAGTCAGAAAAGAGTTAAAGGTGACTCGCCCTGGAGGAACAAGTGGTATAAAGGGTAGCAACTGGTTTCAGCAATGGAGGAACTGCTCAAAACATGTAATGGTCAAAAGGCTAGCTAATAAAACCACTCATTGTTGCAGTTCCTTAGGAAAGAAAAAATAACCAAGTGAAAGCATATGATCGACCAAAGAGATGGTGGTGATGGAATAAAACAAGAAAGGCTCATCTAGCAGAAATCAGCTGATTAAAATGACAATCGCGAGATGTAAATCGGGTATGGGTTCATTTTTACACAAGCTTGAACCATGGAGAACTCTACTTGGATTTAGTTTCATGTTTACACAAGATTGTCATGGAAAACTATGCTTGAGATAAGTTTGCATGCCCTAGGCATAATGACTCAATTTGAGGTACATGCTTCCCAAGCTTCATTTCATTCAAATAGGTGAATGGCATGAAGGTTCACTTTCGAGATCCAGGATAGACTCGACTGGAATTTTACGAGATCTTAATCAAAGAATCGATTTAGAAAATGGAGGTGCTTAATTTATTAATGAGGTTAACATAGTAAAAGAACTATCCTCGAGACCCTTGTTTCATTTTTTAATGAGCTTGACATAAGACAAGGAACTATGTTCACACTCCTTGATTGATTTTTTAACGAGGTTGTCACAAGACAAGGAACCATACTCATGACTCCTTGTTTCACTTTTTAACAAGGTTGACACAAGACCAGGAACTATCTTCACGACGTATGTTCATGACCCATAAGAGATCATGGCTCCCAAGAGGTCTTCATTAGATGGAAGAACCACACTCTGGGAGGAATACATGTCATTTGGTACCAAAGACAGATCGGGTTCTAATTCCCCAGTACATAATGTACAATACCATCTGTGTGATCATTAATAGATGTGGAGACAGAATGGGTAGCCACATAATTTACCTATGGTAGGGAAGGTACTACTAGAAAGAAAGATCTAATAGGGGACAATAGTTGCAAAGGAGGCACCTAGTTACCAATGAATGATAGTTGATCAATAGTCACAATTCCCCCTTTGTGCAGAAAACAAACCACATGAAAAAGTGAAGAAACAAGAGCTCCCATGACATAAACATAGTCATGTCCAAGGAGAAGATTGAAATCTAAGGGACCTTGGACTACCATCACATCTATATAGACAATATTTCCTCCCAAAGTAATAAGGAACTTTTGAAGGATCCCTAAGGGTTGACAAGTTCCTCCGCTGAAAGCCAACAAATTTTGGGTGATGGCACAAGCTGTGGGGAACCCAAAGCTTGCCAAGTAGTAGAAGACATGATGTTAATAGATGCACCTCATCTAATATAGTGCCATGTTCATCCAGGTGGGTGTTGGTGGCCACCCACCTATCCCATTTGGACCTCCACAACTGTCTCTTTCAGTTTTTCAGTTTCCTTAATTATAGCATAGTTTACTATTTTTAGCAGTTTCTCGGGTCCTAAACTTCCGGAGCCATTTTGAGGCCCTAAACGACGTTTTTTGGGAAATCTACCGCCAATGATATTTTGTCAAAAAATCGTCTTTTTTGTCGTAGTCCTCAGAGATATCTTTCCAATGGGCTATCATGCGTGTCAAACGGAGATAATATGACCAATTCGCGACCTCGGGAAGTTGATGTACCAACTTACCAAAAACGGGGCCCACAATTTGGCATTTCATCTTCTAGGGTTAGGTTTTGGAATGTGAAGGGTTTTCCATTGTTTCTCAACAATAAATAGGCCTTCGAGCCTCATTGTAACACAGTTCAGAGGCATGTAGCTGCCACATCTCTTCTCAGAGATAAGCTACCATCGCCCTAGCTGGTTTATTTCCATTTCTGGTTGTAAGCATATTTCAGTATTTTCCATTAATGAAATGAAGCATTATTTCTGCTGCATCTTTTTGTATATGGTTATCTCAGTATTTTATTGCATTCCTATTTAAGTTCGTATCAGTGGTATCAGAGTAGTCTACTTTTTTCTCTGTTTTTTCTTTGCATGCCCCCAACAAGGTTGGGATATAAGTAGTTAGGGCTTGAACTGGTCGAACCTTTGCAAGACCAGCCTTGCAAATCTTGACGACCTCCCATGGCGGATGAGAAGAAAGACGAGGGGGCAGGAGATCCTATCAAAATCTTGCTCGAAGAAGCCCTCGAGCAGCAAAGGAACGCGATGATGGATAGCTTTGCACAAATCCTTCAATGACTACCCAGAGGTGACACATCAGCTTCTAGCAGCTACTCTGGAAATGCCACGCCCTTTAAGGTACAAGTTAATTTTGAAATCCCCATCTTCGAGGGTCAAATAGATGCAGTTGCCGTAGATAAATGGTTAAATCTACTAGATGGGTATTTTTCTGTTCATGAATTTTCAAGTCGGGAAAAGATTGTTTTCGCTCTTCTCAAAGCAACCCCCCACGTCAAGGACAGGTGGGAAACCTACTACGAGCAGAAGGATGAAAGTACAGACTCACTATTTTCAGCCGCACCCACTTGGAATGACTTTCGGGATGCCATCAAGGAGCAGTACTACCCTGTCAAAAGCTATGAGGACAAATACATCAAATGGACCACATTGTGGCAGGGACGAGACCAAGATGTGCCGGAGTTCACAAACATTTTTCATACCCTTCGCACACAGTTGGGTATCAAAGATTCTGAGCTACATCTAGTACTCAAATACCGTGGCTGCCTACAGAGATACATCCAGGAAGAGATGGAGTTCTTGAACATCTCCTCACTCGGCACAGCATACCAATATGCTGTCAAAATCGAACAGAAGTTCAAACAGAAGAAGCGAGACTTTGGATCTGCAAATCTGAAGCCCAAAGGACAAAGCCAAGGTGGGGTGACCCAAGACAACCCATCGAAGCCGCAAGAAAAGAACAAAACCATGAAGCCGAAGAAGGATACAGGAAAGTGGTGTGAGTTCCACAAGAGTCCCACTCATAACACAAGTGAGTGTCGGACTAAGCAGTCGCTGGTGGCCGAGTTGAAGGCTACCAAATCAGATGCACGTTCTGACCCTGAACCAGAACCCGACAAGGGGAATGGCAAAGGGAAGTAGATCATTGATGCGGAGCCCAGTTCCACTGTTGCCACTGCCAAGATCCAGAAGAATGAGCCTAAAGACCCAGAGGAGGGGGAGCGCCTTTTCCACTCACAAATGTGGGTAAAGGGTTCACCGCTACAATTCATTGTTGAAAGTGGGAGCCAAAAGAACCTCGTTTTAGCAGAGGTCGTGAAGGGGTTGGGCCTACCGACTACACCACACCTGCAACCATACAGTATCGAGTGGCTTCACAAAAGACGAGATCTCAAAGATCACCAGCAGTGCCGCCTTCCCTACAACATCAAGCCCTTCATAGATGAGGTATTGTGTGATGTTACACCTCTGGATGTTTGCGATGTACTCTTAGGCCAGCCATACTTGTTGAGGCGACATGCTGTGTATGAGTCAAGGCCTTGCATTGTCATTATTTCTTTGGATAATTCATTATACAGGATACCGGAGGTAGCCCCACCTACCGCCACCTCTTTGATCGCTGCCAAGAAAGGCAACAAGGTCATCCCCCAGACTAGGAAATTTATTTTCTGTCTGGTTCGCTCCCAAAGTAAGGGGCAGATTATTGTTACATCCATGACCCCCACAAAGGGTTCCTCCACGCAGCAGTAGCAGCAAAGGGATACGGTCATGACAGAACACAGGAACAACTTCTCCTCACCCACAGGGGTACCACACAAGTTTTAGGTGGGTGACAAAGTTTGGTGGCATCTGCAAAGAGAATGCCTTACCAGAACCCATCATAAACTCAGACCACTCCGACATGGTCCTTACACTAGTAACAAGGCTACGGAAACAAAGCTTTGAAGCACAACATTCCTCCATTCCTTCGCTTGTGTCGAGTGTTCAATGTGGACCGTCGTTGACCATGCTTCCCACCATATCTGTACACATCAGAGATTGTAGAACAACTCAGCAGAGACCCAGCTCAGCAGAAGCTTCCTCATCTCAGGGAGGAACTCAACGCAATGGGGACCATTGCTTCCTAAGGGGGGAGGAATGATCCAGGTGGGTGTTGGTGGCCACCCACCTATCCCATTTTGGACCTCCACAACTGTCTCTTTCAGTTTTTCAGTTTCCTTAATTATAGCACAGATTACTATTTTTAGCAGTTTTTCGGGTCCTAAACTTCCGGAGCCGTTTTGAGGCCCTAAACGACGTTTTTTGGGAAATCTACCGCTAACAACTTTTTTTGTCAAAAAATCCTCTTTTCCATGGTAGTCCTCGGAGAGATATTTCCAACGGGCTATCATGCATGTCAAACGAAGATAATATGACCAATTCGCGACCCCAGGAAGTTGATCTACCAACTTACCCAAAAACAGGGCCCACAATTTGGCATTTCATCTTCTAGGGTTAGGTTTTGGAATGTGAAGGGTTTTCCATTGTTACTCAACAATAAATAGGCCTTCGAGCCTCATTGTAACATAGTTCAGAGGCATGTAGCCGCCACATCTCTTCTCAGAGATAAGCTACCATCGCCCTAGCTGGTTTGTTCCCATTTCTGGTTGTAAGAATACCATTAATGAAATGAAGCATTATTTATGCTGCATCTTTTTGTATATGGTTATCTCGATATTTTATTACGTTCCTGTTTAAGTTCGGATCACATGTACTGCCATATTATAGGCTTGTAATGTGATATGGAAAGGCACATAAGAGGGAAGGTAGAAAGAAGTCAATTTAATCGAATCAAAAGAGATGACAAAACAACTTGGTGGGGGTATCATATGATTGCCCCCATGCTCTACAGGAATAGAAGAAAGACTCTCCTAAACAACTGAAACAGGAGGTTCACTCTTTGATTCATGAGAATCTGAGGAGATGAGAAGAACATGAGTAGTATGATCATGACTCTCTTTGGGAACAGAGTGAGCAACTAAAGGCAGAGACAAGTCAACACTCTTTTAGACCAATGGTTGGTCGGGAACGGACATAAGAGAGTCTTTCTCAATAAGAGTAGGATGGGCAGGAGATGAATCCAAGTCAATCTCTTTACCAATTGGAAGAGGGTTAGAAGAAAGACTTCGATAACCAATAGGAAGTTGGGGTTGAGGAGCTATAAGGTTTTCCAAAATTTTGGAAGCTTTATCCATAAGAGGACAAAGGTGAAGAAGATGCTTCCCTTTAGATAACCTACAGGGGAATCTAATCTTTCCCTTCTTCTTACCATCATTAGCTAAAGGTGTAGCATCAACATGATCTCCAGAGGTCGATGGGGATGGTCGATTTAGGTCTTGAGACCATACCTCTAAGACTTTGGGAATGCCAGGAAAATCTCAAAGGAGATGGTCACCCTTACATAGCCTGGAAGGGAATTTTACCTTTCGTGGAGGATCGAGAGGTTTGTCTATGAGAGGTGCATTTGGAGTAACAACTGCATGGTTGGCCTCTCGCTTATCTGTCTTCTTCTTCTTCTTCTTAGCCTCCTAATTACTGGATTTCAAGCTTTCACCAGGCGAAGTAGAAGAGGAGGGTGAAGAAATAGGGGAAGAAGGTGAGAGGTCAAGCTTAGAATCAATGTGATGTGGTTCAAATGAAGGAGATGGATGCGCAGGGGTCGGGACACTAGGGACCACCAAGGTAAAAAATAACCAAATAGGTAAACCAATGGTTAACCCAAGGAGGGACAATGTTTCCATAGAAGGAGCACCAACATTTCCAAATGAAGGAAAAGGACCAGGATTCCAATCTGAGGGGAATCCTTGACTGGTAGACTCTAGAAATGTTGCCATTGGAATTGAATGTAAATAATTACTGAGGAAGATAACTTTAACCAGGAATATTTCGTGGGAAGTTAATTTTAAAACATTGAAACAAAACTTTGCCTTTTCATGTTTTAAGAGTCAAGACAAGGAAAAAAAGTGACTCTAGTCTCTTTTAGTTTGAACGAGATCAAAAGGACAAGTGATTGATAATATTTTAAATTTAAAGAGTCAAAAAGACCAAAATGACTAGTTTGGATGATTTAGGAAAAAGGATTACCAAGTAACCATGAACTACAGAATACCTCCCGACGAATCAAAAAGTACATGTAGACAATCTCCCTGAATGTTGTGTTCAGTGTATCACGTTTACAAGGTGGTGGACTCGGCTTCCAATGGATAAATGATTGTAGACCTAGTGGGGTATCCCTTTATATACTCGATGGTATGGGGAGCACAAGTCCGTACTAGTGTTGTCTAGTGCCGAAGCGAATGACAACTTCTAGGTTTAAAGATGTTGGGACACATTTCTAGCATAGACCTCTAAATATAAGCGTTAAGTTTCAATGCTTCTCAAGGTTAATTCAATAGATTTTAATGGTTGATCTTGAATTAGGTTTCAATTACAAGGACCTACCGCTGTCAACTAAAAAAACTCCTACATGCAGTTATATGAGAAAGGAAATATTTGTCTTTGATGAAAGTTAGCACTAATTAAGAGATAAGGAACACACAATCAATGCAACAATCAAAGAATAAAACCTTTCACTAATAAATCTCCAAAATGTACTGAATATTCCTATCAAATGCACTTCAACTAGTCATTTTAACAGTAAAGAGAATTCATCTTGTTTCGAATACAAATGAT
This sequence comes from Pinus taeda, assembly GCA_000404065.3. Lineage (NCBI taxonomy): Eukaryota > Viridiplantae > Streptophyta > Pinopsida > Pinales > Pinaceae > Pinus > Pinus taeda. The sequence goes on along the minus strand of APFE031212740.1, from coordinate 121,933 downwards.
GATGCAACTCTAGTCTTCAATGATGCTAGCTAATGTAACATATTGATTCAAAAAACTAGAATTATGTATTTTTCAATGGAATGATAACATGAATCTTTCACAAACACTTCAATGAAAATTTTTCAAAACAATCAACATCAATCAAATGGAAAGCATGAAAAGAGAATTCCTTCCAAACCAATGATGCAACGATTGAATCAAGAACAAGACAACAAAGGTAATCTATGCCTGAAAAGAGATGCTTAATCAAGAGAAGAACAAACGAAACTTTTAAAACTTGTTTAATTGAAATAAAAGCAATAAAAGGACTAAAAAATGAAAATGCATGGAGCAACTAACCAACAACTTGACTTGCTGAGCACACAAACAACTAAATGGATGATGACCTAGATGCCTTAGGTCCACAAATCATCCAAAGACTCAAAAAATCAAGTAAAAGAAGGCAAACCAAACAAGCACACAAACCAAGACAATGAAGTTCTCGAGTCAGGGAGAACACAGGCAAAAAGAGCTAAGAGGTAGAAATTAAGAGGGCAAGACCACTAGTTATGATCCAGGAGAAACCCCGATCTTCACCTACAGGAATTGGCACGACTGCCTAACTTACAACAAGCCTTGATCGACATGATTGACACGATTGGATAGACTACAAATAGTGATGATAGGCCTGATCGACGTGACTGTTTGGCAAAAAAGAGTGTTGATCAAGGATTTCAAGAAAAAAATAAAAAATTTCAAAGGCCAAAACTAGACCTACCACTGTAAATTTCAGACTCAGAGCAGTAAACCAGGCAAATAAGAGAAACTAAAGGGAAATGGTGATACTAGAAAATTTCACACAAAACCATGAAATGACAATCAATTAAACAGAAGGATTGGCCCCCCAGTGGAGTCGCCAAATTGTGGTGCAGGTAAATTCTCAGTGCGGACACAAACAATTCCTCTAGCTCGAGAGAGTGGGTTTAGCCACAAACAAACAATCTATGGAAAACTTCCTTAAGGTAGAATTAAATAAGAGGGACTATCTCTTAGAATTCTATTCCGCTTGGTGATGTTCCTACTTCCTTACTCTAGCTACTTTTCATTTCCTTCATTCGAATACCCGAAACAAGCAAACAAACAACAACAACAAACGTGATAGCATACAAATTGCATTCAGCCTACTTAACAAGTCAAGGAGCATTAAGTCATCAAATGTAAGATAAAACTTTAATGTAGGAAATGAATCTATAGTTGTATTCATATAAGTTTAGAATGAGATTACAACCAATTCCTTGATGTCACTAGTCTCCTCCGACGTATCTGGGTTCCCACAATTCTGCTAGCATCTCCTGGATAGCCCCAAAAATGGAAGTTTTAAGGCTTCTTCGATTTAGTCTCAAACCAAACCAAACAAAATATTCTCCCTCAAACATAAACTAGAGAGCTACAAGCTATAGATGTCTTGCTGATTATTCAAGCTCCAAAAATACTAAGACTAAAACTACATCCAAAAACTAGTTCAGTTTAGGAAAGGAGGGGCTTATGTAGCTTTGATGGAGGGGAGATGGTTCCTCTTATCATGGGAGAGGCCTTATCTCTTGGGTTTGTTCCATTCTAATAGGGGAAATGAACCCAAACTGACTTCCTCGGCTCCATCTAGCCCAACCATTTACCGCACTTCCATTACGAAGCTTCTAGACTTGGAAGCTTCGACTCCATATTTAAAAAACTTTCCAAAAGAGGATCAATGTGACTAGGATGAACTGGTCATTAACACTGGTCTTGTAAACTGGGGTAAAAGGAATATTCTTGGGAAATGATGCAAAAGGGAAATGTTCTGCTCATGAAGAGGGACATAATGGGAGTTTCTTCATGATGGGAAAACACATGAGGGTCACTGTAGAGGTCCTCTAGGATCGTGGAATGGGGAGTATAGAGATAATGACAAAATGCTGTGTAAAAAGCCATGCGAGTATCCCTTGAGAGGGAGTTTGAGCTACACGCGGATCATGAGCTTTTAACTCCTAAGGTTGAGGGGCCTTAGATTGATGTGGAGTAGCCACATGTAGAGGTTCAGAGAGTGGAGACATCCACTCAGGAATAGTCTTCCATAGAGGGAAGAAAGTGCACTAGAGAGGTTGTCAGTTTATTGAATGATGCACGGGAGAATGTGGGAGCACCCACTTCTTAGCACAAACAAAGGAGGTCACTAGAGAGGTACACTGGATACATGGCACTTTCTGTCACTCACTGCATTATGAGTTTTTAGTTGATCAAAGTTAACAAAGAGTTGTGAAGTTTGAAGTCATCTTCTAGGCCACAGGAGCACTTAAAGCCAAATCTAAACCTCTCCATTGCATAGTGCAGAGAACAATCTTTCCAACGGTATATAGAAGTCCCAAAATGGAATTTTGGATCAGAAGATATGGCTTGTTGAAGATCAGGAGTGTTATTGCCCTTGAAATGAAGAGGAATGGCTTATTGGAGGGCCCTGGGCATAGCACATAGATGATTGGTGGTGGGAAGAACCCGCAGCCCTGCAATATCGCACCCTGTAGTCTTGCAACCTGGGAGTTCATCACAAATAGGGCATATCGACCATATCTCGCATCCTGCAGGTCTTGCATATTGACAAAATCAGCGATTATCATGCCCAACGGGCCATCTTTTAAGAAAATGAGGGGAAGCACCGATATAATGTTAAAATTTCGGGGATGGCCGAAAAAATTTAACAAAGAAAATTAATGGAAAAGCAAGGGTAGGTGGCCCCTTTCTCTCTCCTCTAGGGGGACACGTGGCAGAATATGGTTGGTCCTGCATACCAGGCTTATCGGCGATGGGAAAGTCCTGCATGCCGCAGTCCCGTAAGGCCTTGTAATACTAGAAAATTGGTGTTCGGTGGGCCCGATGGGCCATCCTTAAGGAATTGTGGGGGGAAATACACCGATAGTGTTAAAGCACCAGGGAAAGCAAAGGCCGATGTACAAAGAAAATCATTAAAAAACTAAGGGTAGGCAGACCCCCTTTCTCTCTCTCCAAGGGGCCATGTGGCAGGATATTAAATCTCCCGCATATCGCACTTCCCGCAACATCGGAAATCGGCTATGGGAAATTCCTACAGTCTCGCATCCCATAATCCTGCATCCTACAGACCCCCGCAATACCAACAAATCAGTGATCAACGGGCCTGATGGGCCATCCTTAAGAAATTGCGGGTGAAATATGTCGATAGTGTTAAAGCATCAAGGAAGGATAAAATCATTCAACAAAGGAAATCGATGCAAAATAGGGACATGTGAGCCCTTTTCTCTCTCCTCCAGGGGTCCATGTGGTAGAATACCATTGGTCCTCAAGGATGACATGGCAACTGATGTCATCTTGACATGGCCATACATAGGACACGTGGAACGCATATTCAACATTTTCAGGGGTCTTATGGGGGCATTTTCGGGTGACACATGTCACCACTTAGGAGGTGCCACGTGACGTCATCAATCCCGCAATCAACGATCACAATGTCAAGAGGAAATATAAAGGGACAACAACAAAAATCTCTGGTATGCAAGATTTTATATATTAAAGGAAAAGGCCTCCGGACAGGCCTTAAAGGTCTCTAGCACCCTTGGGCTAAGCCCCTGGTTCCAGCCCCTGGTCATATGAAGAAATTTATGAAAATTGCGTAAAGTGAAAGGGGCTAAGGGGGATCGGGACTCATTTGTTTCACAGTGTTTTTTACAATGAAATGGCAGCATGGGAAATTCCTGCGTATTTCCACCAAGAGAGTAGCACCAGGTATATTAGGGTGCTGATAGTGCAGGAAAGGGCTTTAAAGGCATGATGGGTCGGCAGTTGTGGCTTTAAGGGAAATAGGTGGTGCATTCAAAACCAATATGGGATGATTCATAAAGGCCCATTGTGACATGGAATTAGGGTCAGAGCTAACAGGAGTGGAAAGGGACTTGGTAGCTTGGGAGGATTTAATTCTTAGGCATGGCGTCCCATACGTCAGAAAGACAAAGTGCCGCCCTGAGACCCTCTACTTCAAAACTGCAACACGAAACCAATAGTGCCCATTCACAATTTTCAAGGATGAATGGATCAAGCAGTGAAAGTAGAAGCGTCGAGGGATGAATGGGTAGCACAAGAGGCCATACTTTGAGAAAATTATAGCCTGAGGCAGAGGCGATCACAGGATGGGCATGAAGATATTTCATTTACTTTTTTGTCTAATTTTTAACTTATTTTTGTCGTGAAACATGACTCTCTTTAATGAGGCAATTAATTTTGTAATGGTTTTGGGCCTCAGAGCCATCCCGACCGAGACAAGTAGTCAACCTGATAGTTGAGACTCGGCTGAAGGTATTTTTTCTATAATGAATGTCCATGCTCCCCTCTCTAGAATAAATAGGAGGAAGCAAGACTTAACAAAGGTTCACAAATTCTAAAGAAAACACTACATGTTATTTTAAGAATGTATGGATTTAAAGTACATATTTTCCAAAATATGAAGGAGATGGTGGTGATTCCTCCTTCAAGTATTACAATATGTTATCCCTCTGTTAAAACCCATAATGTTCATGTTTCTTCTCTGAATTCATGCAATCACAACTGTTAGAAATATTTCAAAACTTCCTCATAGATTCGATGGTATATATGTCATGTATGTGCCTGTAAGGTCCTCATTCATTTGTATCAACATTGTTAATGCTAGTGCCTGTATGGATGATTGAAATTATAGGTTTAAAAGTATCTCTTCATGAATCAGAGCAGCCAACCTATTTTCTGTCCATTATATCTACTTGTAACTCAGATAAGTATAGAAATTATTGAGGTTCCAAGCTCTATGTGTTAAGCATATAATTATTGATGCTTTAAGCTCTATGTGATGAGTTTCCCTTTCTCCTTATCCCCTCTCATTTTCTCTACAAAATCTTATTAAGCTGTAACTCCTTGAACTACTCAACCTCCACTGTTTTATGCATATTTATGAGATTTTTACATGTGAATAAATACCAAAAATACATGTATTACTCCTTTAGATGAATGAACCAACTCATTATATATACATATAGAATATAAGTGAGGTCTCCCTTTACTCTAAATCATTTGAGACACTTCAAATTTAGATGTCCCCAAGCACTGGTCTTGTAAGCAATTAGAGGCTATCTCCGGGAGCTACAACAACATTTATGGGTGCATGTGTTGTGACAGAGCCATCTTCCTTTTAGGAAGCAATGCAGTAGCTAGTTTGGGTTGACGCGATAGTGGAGGAGTATGACTCCATAGTTCAAAACAATTTTTGGGATGTGGTCCCAAGACTGGAGGACAAGTCAGTTGTGAGCTCCCGTTGGCTTTACAAGGTAAAGCAAGCTACAGATGGTAGTGTGGAGAAGCATAAGGCCAGATTTGTGGTCTGTGGCTTTTCACAAGTAGAGGGGATTGACTATGATGAGACCTTTTCTCCTGTTGCAAGGTACTCGTTAATCAGATCTATTTTGACACTATTAGCACAAATGGGTTGGAAGATCCATCAGATGGATGTGAAGACTGCCTTCCTCAATGGCATGATTGAGGAAGAGGTGTACATAGAGAAACTTGAAGGTTTTTAAACCTTGGACTGTGAGTCATATGTGTGCCAAATAAAGAGAGTGTTGTATGGGCTAAAGCAAGCACCCTGTGCTTGGTACACTAGGATATATAGCTACTTCACTGGCTTGAGCTTCACGAAGAGTGAAGCAGATGTGAAACTGTATCACATAGTGGTGGAAGGTAATATGTTGATCATTGTACTCTATGTAGATGATCTCATAATAACAGGTGATGAGAAGCTCATCAAATCTTACAAGGAGGACCTTGCAAGAGAGTTTGAGATGAAGGACATGGGGTTCATGCATTACTTTCTTGGCATGGAGGTATGGCAGGGAGATGAGGAGTTGTTTGTATCTCAGGGCAAGTATGCCGATGAGAAACTCAAGAGCTTCCACATGGAGAGCAGTAAACCCATGGAGACTCCTCTAGGTGGTAATTGGAGGAAGGAGGACGCTACTTCAGGGGAAGTAGTGGAAGCTACTATTTACATGTAGCTTGTGGGTTCACTCATGTACTTGGTGAACACACAACTAGATATGTGCTATGCAGTTAACCATTTTAGTTAAGCAATGGTTAGGCCTACCAAGCTGTATTGGAAGGCGACAAAGCATGTATTGAGATGCCTTAGAGGCACTACTTAGTTTGGGTTATGGTACAAATAGACAGAGGGAATGAAGCTTCAAGGCTTCACCGATGTAGATTGGGAAGGGAGTCCATTCGATAGGAAGAACAAATCAGGAGGGATCTTTAGTATTGGGTCAGTGATAGTTTCTTGGTACAATAAGAAATAGAGATCTATTTCACTCAGTTCGGCAGAGGCAGAGTACATGGCTGCAAGTCAGGCAACATTTGAGGCTATCTAGATGAGGAAGATCCTAGTTGGTTTGTTTGGTCAGTAGATGGATCTGACAATGAGTTATTGTGATAATCAGAGTTGTATCAAACTCTCTGAAAATCCAGTCTTTCATGATCGGTCCAAGCATATTGATATATGGTATCACCATCTTATATATTGTGTATTGAGGCAGATCATGTTGTTAGATTACATTCCCACGGAGGAGCAAGATGCTGACATCTTGACAAAGGTATTGTCAAGATGTAAATTCGAGTTTGACACAGACAGGATCGGGGTAGTTGATAATCCCTTTCTTGTTGAGATGGAGTGTTGAGAAATGGTAACAAGAGAGTCTAGTTTAATTTGTCCTTGAATTAAACTGGAAATTTAATTCGAAATCTATTCTCATGATAACTTAAAATTAGTTTTTAAAGTTGATTAAACTTACTTAACTTAGGAAATTCGAGTTGGAAGTGTTTCTGTCATCATGTGTATGTTCTTCCTACTTTGTAGTAGTCTAGTGTGAGTTAATTGTGATTTGTAAAATAGAAGACTCAGTTTCATGAGTTAGTTAAGTTAAATTAGTTCTCAAACTGATTGAGAGAACTAATAGTGAGTTAGCAGTCAGTGGTGTCACTAATGAACTCCACCAGTGCTACTCTAGTTAACTGAATATTAAATCAACAGAAACTCATGCATGTCGATTATGAGAAAGACCCAGTTGAGACTAGAGTGTATGGACAATGTGCTATTTGTTTTAGATCTTTCTAAGGTGCACTGACAGTGCATGCATTCAAGAACTGATCATTGAGGGATTGCATAGTTTTTAGAGACATTATTTCCCTTTAAATATAAGCTACTCTCCATAGGAATTATGCATTGGCATAGAGACTTGGAGAGCTTGTGAAAAGGCTAAGATTTGGCCTTGAGCTTGCTTATGAGTTGGAGATTGAATTCGCTGAGTGCTGGGATTGTTCTAGAGAGAAAAATCATTGTAAGAGTAGAAGTAGATTCTCATCTCTTTCTTTAGAAAATTGCGTTAGCTCGTGAATCTACAATATTTTCTACATTTCCCACAACTCGAATGGGGTGGAGGAGGGGTTTTTATTTATCAATAATTTAAAACTTGGAAGGGAGTGCTTCCCTTGCATATTTTGCATTGAAACTATACTATTAAAATGTCACTAAGTAAAACATGGTTTTATGCTAAAGTTTCTAGGTTCCCTTGGTGCCTTTGGAAAGCACAAAGGGGAGGTTTAGGCCACTTAGAAATAATTATAATTTGTAAAAGAAATGTCATAATAATGGTGAAAATTTTTTAAATACATCCATTTGTGTCCCTTCACTTGAATGAGCCTGGAAAGTACACTTAACATTCGTTATCAATTTCTTATTCCAAATTTTATTGGGAAAATAATTTTCTTTACATGGAGTTTTATTTCAAAAACAATAATGTCACATTTATACAATCATATTAAACCACATGATAGGAGAATATAAGTCAATAAATGACTTTTGAGTTATTAATTTATATGATATGATTGCAAATAAAAGTTAATGATTTAAGAATACACATTTAGAAGAAATTATGGATTACAAATCAAAATGTAGCATTTAAAATGTATTATCAGTTAATTCTAGGTTATTTTTTTTGTAAAATTGGTATATTTACTTACTTTAAGTGCTTTATTTCAATAATACATTACATTTATAAACATGTATTGTGTAAGAATATAACTAAATATAATTAAATATAATTTAGTACATAGCTTCATGTTTTATTGGCGTCTATGAGATTATATCAATTGCAAATAATGTATTTAAAAATTGAAATTTACAAAATGCTAATATGGATGAAACAATAAAATGTCATATTATGGTGCAAAAAATTTAAACACATCCATTTATGGTTCATCTCTCGAATGGGCCTAAATATTATACTTAACGCTCATTATCAATTAATTATTGCACATTTTATTAGGAAAAACATTTTCTTGTACATGGAATTTTATTTCAAAAACAACAATGTCACATTTTTGTGCTAATATCAAACCAAATAATAGGCATATAAAAGTGAATAAATTACTTCTTGACTTATTGACTTATATGAGACGATTGCATATACAAGTAATTGATTTAGTAATACATAGTTGTAAAATGACATGGAATTTTGTAAAAAATATATCTTTACTTGCATGAAGATCGTAAATAATTTCACAATTACAATACATTAATAAACTTATATAAATGTATATAAATAAATAGAAATAAATAAATAGGCTTATGTGTTGTTGGATTCCATCACATTATTTCCATTAGAAATCATTTATTTAAGAATTGAAATTTAAAAATTGTTAATGCTGTAGAAATTCCTTGTAGATTCTGTCAGGCCAGGTAGTAACTCCAATAGGCAGTAAAACTGATTCATTCTATTTCATTAGGTAGGTTATTTTTATATATAAAAGGGTGTGACTGCTCAGTTCATCTTCTGATGACTGTTCACATTCCTAATTTAACTATTTACATAAATTCACCCAACTGTGAGGATTAGGTGTCAACATTCCCCCCCTTAATCTGAAGGGATGTTGGTGAGTCCAAGCATCGTTCTGAATCTTTCAAGTTTTTCTCTTCCAAGCGCTTTGGTGAAGATGTCTGCAATTTGCTCATTTGTGGAACAATGACGGAGATGGATTGTTTTGGCCTCAACATGATGTCGGATCAGATGATATTTAGTATTGATGTGCTTTTTACGATCATGGAACTTTGGGTTCTTGGCCAACTTTATTGCAGAGGTGTTGTCAATCATGAGTGGAGTTGATTGTACTTGTTTTACCTGCAAATCTTCAAGAATTTTCCTGAACCACACAATTTCTTTTGTTGCTTCAACTGCTGCCACGTATTCTGCTTCTGTTGTGGAATCTACTAGAACTGATTGTTTGCGTGATCTCCAGGAGATAGCTCCTGATCCAAGACTCATAGCACATCCTGAAGTAGATACCCCAGTTTCCTTGTCTCCATCGAAGTCTGAATCTGAGTATCCGATCAAACTGAAGTCATCCACCTATGTGTACTTGATTCCATAGTCTTGAGTTCCCTTCAAGTACTTTAGAACTCTTTTTGCAGCAGACCAATGTCCTTCACAAGGATTTTGCATAAACCTGGAGAGGATTCCAATAGCAAATGAGATGTCTGGTCTGGTAGTAGTAAGGTAGTTGAGACTTCCTACAAGCTGTCTATACTTTGTTGCATC
>APFE031212740.1:97895-111765 GCA_000404065.3 Pinus taeda | reverse complement strand
GAGTGTCCGGATGGTGGCCCATTTTGCTGTGGGAGCAAAATTTTCCTCATAATCGCCCCCTTCCTTCTGTGCAAACCCTTTTGCCACAAGCCTAGCTTTGTGCTTGTCAAGTGAGCCATCAGCTTTGTACTTGTTCTTGTAGAACCACTTGCAGCCAATTGGTTTGGTTCCAAATGGAGGATCAACCAGCTTCCAAGTGTCGTTCTTTATGAGGGCATCATACTCCTTTTGCATTGCTTCTTTCCATTCATCATGAGAAGCAGCTTCTTTAAGGAAGTTGGTTCAAAATCTGTAGACAAGTTCAATTCACAATCATAAGAAACATCCATATCAACAGGTGAATTAGAGTCATCTACATCACCTCCATTTTGTCGGTTTGCATTTCTGGTTCCTGTTTTTCCAATTTCATCAGGATGAACACTTTCAAGTGTCTTTGTCAGCCACTTTGGGGGACCTTTCTGAGATGGTCCAGGCTGCTCTGTTGATTGATTTGGGAGTGAATCAAGATTGAGTCTCCCAATTCTATCAATTACATCACTTAAAGCATCATCCGTTGTTGGAGTTTCAGTCGGGGGAGAGTATTCTTCAGAAGAAGATTCCACATGTTGATCTAGTATACGAATCCCCCTTCAAGATGTGGAATCTGATTTTCAAATTCTTGAAATGATTTCATTTTGCGAATCTATCCAAGTGATCAAGTTGCCGCTCAACAACATTGTCAGATTTGGATGATTCAAGAAAAATTACATCTCTAGATATAACAAACTTTTTATTTTCTTCATCATAGAGGTGGTATGCTTTGGAGGTGTTTGAATACCCCGGGAAGATACACTTACGACTTCTAGCACCAAGTTTGTTTCTATGTACCTTTGGTATCAAAGCATAACAGGTGGAACCAAAGATCCTGAGATGTTTTACCGAAGGAACATGTCCATACCACAATTCATAAGGATTCTTGTTTCTTATAGCATTAGATGGACATCTATTCTTTATATATGTAGCACATAGAACAGCATCAGCCCAAAACATTATCTTTACATTTTTGAAGAAAAGCATGGATCGTACCATATTCAAGATTGTTATATTCATTCTTTCAGCTACACCATTATGTTGGGGATTATAAGGCACAGTTGTTTAATGTTTGATCCCATGTTGGCGAAGATAGTTTTCAAATTCATTTGATGTATATTCTTTTCCATTATCAGTGCGAATAGACCCAATATGAGATTTTGCATCATTTTCAATCCATTTATGAAAATTCTTGAATGTTTCGAAAGCATCAGATTTGTTCTTCACGAAATAAACCCAGCGCATTCTGGTGTAGTCATCAATAAACGTCATGATATATTTATTTCCATTTGCAAAAGAAATAGACATTGGACCACATAAATATGAATGAATGAGTTCAAGTTTCCTATGTGCTCTTGAATGTGAATCATGAAAACACTGTTTCCTATGCTTTCCTAGAATGCAAGCATCACATTGCTTAAGTTTTCTAGGAATTGTAGGCAAACCAGCAACACCATTTTTCTTCAATAAGTAGAGACTGTCATAGTACAAATGTCCGAATCTAGCATGCCATAATAAACTTGATGGAAGTGTACCTTCTTCATGATGAGAATTGTATGAGAAATGTTGTGCATGAGTAGATGTTCCTTGCAGTTTGAGAAGCCTTTCTTCTTCTATTTCCCTCATGACAAGTGAGTGATTAGATGATTTTCTTACCTCAAGCTTGCCATCAAACATATGAATGGAGTTACCTTGCTGGCGGATGTGGACCAAGGACAACAAGTTTCTCTTGAGCTGTGGGAGATATAGAATATGATCCAGAAGAAAGTTTGGAAGACCAGGCAGTTTAAGCCTGATTGTGCCAAGCCCTGATGGCTTGATTTTTGACTGTTCTGCAAAGTATACTGCTCCATCAACATTTTCAGTGAAATCTTCAAAAAAATATTTTCTATGAGTCATGTGACAGGTTGCTCCTGAATCAAGCAACCAATCATTTTTCTAGGAAGCAAGTGAAGCATTAAACAAATCTTCATTTAATCCAATGTTACATTATGCCTCAACATAGTGAGCGGATTCAGGTGCTTTACCTTTGTCTGTATCATCAGTTTTACCTTTTTGTTGGTTTCTTTTCTGCTCAATTTTGTCCCATGGTAGCTTGCATGTAGAGGCATCATGTGATCCATTTCTTTTGTTGCGAATACAGTGTAAATCTGCCTTTTCTCCTTGACAATGTCTGCCCCCCTGCCTCTGAAATATCTTCCTCTCCCTCCTCGTCCACCTCTTCCTCTTGTAGAATCTTGAGCAGGATGCTTTTCTTTATGAGCAAGGCACACAGTCTCTTCAGAAGACTCAGGGGTTGTCTTCTTTCCAAAATATTTTTCTCTTTCAACAAACTTTTTCACAAGAGAGTCAAAGGTTATATCTTTGAGATTTCCATTTGCTTGCAAAGACTCAAGATAATTGGAGTAAGTAGGATAAAGTGCTTTGAGAAAAACAATAAGAGGGATATCTGGCTCAACCTTAGTGGATTTGATATCATGCATTATAGAATTTACTTTAGATGCAAGAGCAAGAGGATCATTATTTTGCAGTTCAATAGTGAAGAGTTTAATCATGAGTTGGACGACTTCAAGTGCAGAATGTGAGTCATAGAGTTCTTTCAGCTTTTGTAAAGCTTCAACAACAGTTGAATATGATGAAATATGGCGACTCACCTCTTCATTTACAGATGCTACGATTAATGCATAGGCTTTGTTATTCTTGTTTTCCCAAATGACGAGCTCTTTGTCTGAGGTAGGCTGTACTGGGTCATTGTCTCCTTCTTCGACACACACTCCTTTCCATAACTCATTGAAGATGAGGGTGTGTTTTATCATCCGGGACCATTCAAGATAGTTCTCCTTTCCAGTGAGAACTATTCCTACCATGGATATGATTGAATGCATTCTTTAAAAAATAATTGTTTAATTCATATCACAGTCAATAATCAATCATTCTCTGTGAGCTCTACAAAGTTGGAGCAGCAACGACATCAACCGTGAGCTCTATAAAGTTGGAGCAGCAACGACATCACAATTTCAAAGCTCACTGAAAAGGAAAATACCATAAATCCCTTTGATTCTCTAGACCTTGAAGCCAATAATAAAAAATATGGTAGCATTAAAGTCAGTGATAAAAAATATGGCAACGTTTAAAGTGCTGGACAATGTTTAAAATATGGGACAGCGTTAAAGACATTTTAAAGACACACTAAAAATGTGTTGTCCAATCTAAAAATGCGTTGAGCATTTCTATGCATTTTAAAGACACACTCACAAGAAATCTGCCGCTACTAGGAAATGGTAACATTTTAACGCTATTGGTATTCTGAGATTTTAACGCTGTTTTGAGTGGTACCTCTGAGGTATCTCAACACATGTTTAGATACCTTCCAATAGAGTTTGGTTGACTTAACCATTGCTTTACTAAGATGGTTAACTACAAAACATATGTCCTGTCATGTGTTCATCAAATACATAAGTGAATCCACAAGCTACCTGTAAATAGTAGCCTCCATTACTTCACCTAAAGTAGCATATTCCTTCCTCCAATTCCATGCTAGAAGAGTATCCATGGGTTTGTTTTTCTCCATGTGGAACTTCTTTAGTATCTCATTGGCATACTTGCCCTAAGAGACAAACAATTTCTCATCTCCTTTCCATACTTCCTTACCAAGGAAATAATGCATGAGCCCCAAGTCCTTCATCTCAAATTCTCTTGCAAGATCCTCTTTGGAATATTTTACCATTTTCTCAACACCTCTTAGAAGAATTAAATCATTGACATATAATACTATAATCAATAATTTACCTTCAACCATAATATGGTAAAGGTTTGCATCCACTTCACTTTTGGTGAAGCCCAACCTAGTGAAATAGTTGTCGATCCTAGTGTACCAAGCACAAGGTGCTTGTTTCAATCTATACAATGCTTGATTGAGTTTTCACTGATGCGAATCTCTATTGAAGGTCTCAAATCCTTCCAGTTGTTCAATGTACACCTCTTCCTCAATCACTTTGTTTAGGAATGCTTCCTTCACATCCATCTAATGTATCTTCCATCCCATTTATGCTTAAAGTGCTAGAATAGATCTGGTTGAAGAGTACCTTGATACTAGAGCAAAGGTATCCTCGTAATAAATTCCCTCCACCTGAGAGAACCCTTTGGCCACAAATATGGTCTTATGCTTCTCGACACTCCCATCTACTGCTTGCTTTACCTTTTAAAGCCATTCAGAACTCACCACTAACTTGTTTGTTGGTCTTGGGACCACTTCCCAAACACTTTTTCTTGATAACAGAGTCATACTCCTCTACCATGGAAACAACCCATACTAGTTGCTGCACTGTTTCCTCGAATGAGGATGGATTAGTCTCTACACTCTTGCTCATCAAAGCCATGTAGCGAATGTACCGATCTGGTGACCTCCTCTACTTTCACTATGATGTGGGTGCTCCCAGGTTCTCTCTAGCATCATGCATCAATCTATAATCTTATTTGGTGAACCTCCTTCCATCTCTGGAAGTCTATGCATGAGTGGGTGCTTCCACTCTTTGCTCCTCTACATGTGGCTGCTCCACATCATCTTGAGGTTCTTCCTTTGGAGCTAAAATCACCTCATCTACACATAACTGAAGCTCCCTCTCAAAAGAACATCCCATGGCCTTCTCTTCATCAAACTTCACATCTCTACAAACCACTATCATCATATGAGATGGAAGGTTCACTCGATAGTTGTGAGGTGTGTCAGTGTACCCCACAAATATGCCCAACTCAACTGTTGGCTCTAGATTTTTCCTTACATCCTTGGTAACATGAAAGTAAAATGATGAACCAAAGATCTTGAAGTGTGCCACATCTGGTTTCTTACATCATAAAGCTTCTTCTGGTGTACACATCCTAAGAATTCGATGAGGACTCTTGTTCTACACATACACAACTGTGTTACATGCTTCAACACAAAAGTGCAACAGTAGGCCCTAATCATGTAACATTGCCTGTGCAACTCTCACAATACTTATGTTCTTCCTTTCAACCACCCCATTCTTCTATGGGTTATGGGGTTCTATTAACTCTCGTCAAATGCTTTCTGATGCACATAAGTTCTTGAATTAATTTAACATATATTGTCCACCGTTATTGTTCCTAAGAACCTTAACTTTCCTACTAGTGTCTTTCTCAACAAGCGATTTAAATTCACAAAATTTAGAGAACATTTGATATTTCTTGTGCATTAAGAAAATCTAGTGCTTATGTGAGAAATCATCTACAAATATTACATAATACCTGTGCTTGGCCATGGAACAGTCCACACACATCCGAGTGAAATCTTTCAAGGATTGCTTGCACTCAATTTTCCTTATCATGAAAGGTGGGTTTGGTGTACTTCTCCAATATACACCCTTTGCATGTATCTCTACTCTCTAGTGCACCCTTGGGAAGTCCTATAGAAATATGCTGCATGATATTCAAAGCTCCATGGTGAAGATGACCCAATATTCTATTCCATAATTCATTGATGTCTCGCCTCTGCACCTTCTTTGCTTTTGTGCTCAATGTTGCACAATCTTCTACATCCAATTTGTAGAGGTTCTTCACCCGAACCCTAATATGATTCACTTTTCTTGAGGCTATGTGATGAATGAAAGCCTTTCCTTTCCTAAATATCACATTGTAGCCACTATCCTCCAACATAGCAACAAAAACAAAATTATTCTTTAGACCTGAAACATACATGACATCTTTTAATGTGAGAGGAGAACTAGATTCCCTTTGAAAAGTAACAGTACCGATGCCTGTTACGCTATACCTTCCATCATATCCTATTTCGATGTGCATCTATAGGTCCTTCTCCTCCAAGTCACTGAAGAATTCCTTGTTGCCGGTCATATGGAATGAGGCTCCACTATCTAGATACCACACACTACCCATCACCAATGTCACCTTGCAAGTAATGAGGGTGAAATCGATCTCGAATTAGGAAGCAAGAGCTTCACCTTCCACTCCTCTTGAGGGCATCTTGCCAACGTTCTTGTATGAAAACTCCATGGCATAGTGTCCCAACTCATGACATTGAAAACATCTAATCTTCGACAAGTCCTTATTCATATCACCCTAACTAGAATCTCCTTTGGATTGGAATTTATTTCCCTTCCCTTTCTTCACCTTTCTAGCTAAAGCATCATTCTCTTCATCACCATTCTTGGATGAGATTCCATTTCTGGTGCTTGCCTTATCTCTTCTTGCACCAAGTCAGATCATAAACGCTCCCACTTTGGTAGATGCTCCTTAGCATTTACCAAATCTTGGTAGCTGTGCCAGCTCTTAGGAAGGCCTAGAAGTGCCAGACTAACTAGATCATCTTCAACAACTATAATACCGACACTGCCAATCTCATCCTGACATTAGGTGAACCTACTCAAGTATTATGGTATTGTTTCACCCTTCTCCATCTTGACCTTCTAAGGATTTTTTTTTTAGTGCTAGCTTCCTATGGTCACTGCTGTTTTGAAAACAATAGACTTGAATTTACTCTACTCATCAGCGAAACAATTAAATGATCATCAAATCATGAAGAATACAAGAGAAATAATTCAATCAACACATTACACAATGATTTCGTGGGGAAAGCCATAGCTAAAAACCCCTACTATCTATATATTGTATTAGTAAGAAAATATGAGAAGATTACAATGCTTTTCTCAAGCCTGAGCAACCTTTGCACTATCTCTATCTGTCTCATAACTTCCTAGACAAGCCTAGGCCAATACTTAACCAATTTTTTGCTTGCCCAAGTCCCTATTTCCTTACACTGTTTCCTTGGGAATTAACCCCCTATTAGTTAGGGAAATTCCTCAATATGAATTATGCGATCTTGATAGGACTTCCAATGACTGCATGCACTGCATATACAATTTGGATGATTATACAACTGATAGTACACTATCCTTGAACTCAAATATCAACTGGGTAACTCTAAGATCTGACATGCATGAGTTATTTATGAGTGAATAATAAATTAACTGTTTAAACACATGAAACAAAATCCCAATATCTAACCTCCTACTAGTTCCTCCATTAGTTGGAACTAGTTTAACTCACTTTAACTCAGTTAAACTAAATTAATTAATTACAACTCAAAATAAACTCAACTAGGGCTCCTATAAAGTAGGAAACACTCTAGATGACTCAAGTTAGACCCTCAACTTGAATTAAAAAATCCAACTAAGTCAAATTAACTTAGTTAACTCGTACAAGTTGTCTTGTGATGTGGAATTACAATTTTATTCCTAATTTAATTCAAGGACAAAATTAAATCATGATTTTCTTGTTTCGTTTTCAACAATGTGGATGGGAAAAATCAAATGTCATATGATGAAAACTATTTAAATACATCCATTTATGACCTATCTCTTGAATAACCCTAAATAGTCCACTTAACATTCATTATCAATTAATAACTCCATGCTTTTTTATTTATTCTACATGGAGTTTGATTTCAAAAAATAATGATGTCACATTTATATGCTCTTATTAAATCACATGATAGGAAAATGAAATTCAATAAATGGCTGCTTGATGATTTAAGAGCACATTTAAGTTAGAAATAATTATGGATTATAAATCAAATGCCTTAAGATTAAAAGCGTTAAAATCATTGATATATGTTACATTGTCTACGTGCTTAAATATTCTACTTAACACTTATTATCAAGAAATTCTAATATTTATTTTGGAGAAACGATTCATAGTTTATGGCTATTATATATCACTTTAATGCAATCATATTAATCAAGATAAATAATAAAAGTTGATAAAATAATTTTATGCCTTCTTGAATCATGATATAATTTCATTTGATTTAAAAATACAAATTTATAAAAAGTTATCACTTGACAATTAATTGAAATTCCTTTGAATTCAAAAAGTTAAAATATATAAATAATATAGGACACATGTTCAATGAGACCTTAATTCTCGAGTTAGTAGTCATTGTCAGTTAATTATATGTTTTTTTTTCAAGAAATGAAAATTTATTTACAATGCATTTCGATTTTAAAAATTATATATTACATTTATATATTCCTATTAATGCATTTTATAGGAAATTAGAAGTCAACAAGTGACCTTTTTCCTTGTTGATTTCCAATATGATATGATTGCAATTGAAAATATTAATTGCTTTAAATATATACAAATCTAGAAAAATTTATGGATTGTGAAATAAAATATCTTCTATTTCAAAAAATTCAAATCATTCACCTATGGTTCATTACCAATGCCCCATTTCCTATTTGCCTTCATAATGCATGTAGCATTTATCAAGTAAATTATCTATAATTTTTTAGTAAGAGTTGCATCTTTATTTACGTTGAGCGTTATTTCAAAATGTACATTCACATTTATGTATGAGTATTAATGAATATAACTAAATAGAAATAAATAAAAAAATGACTTTTTCCCTCAATGGATCATATAAGATGGCTTTAATGACAAATGATCCATTTAAAAATGTATATCAAAACACACACACATTACAAAAATAAATCCTTGGTAAAAAAAATTCAATGCAAAAAGTATTGTCAATAATAATAAAAATATATATTAATATAATTTTTAATTCCCATAGATTTTGAAAGAAATAAAAAACCATACAAATTATTCACAAAAATGTATGCTCTAGTTGCATTGAAAAATTGGAATTCTTGTGTGAGAAAATTTATTGAAAGAATTGTGTTCATCCATTACAATGAAGTACATGTTCTATTAAGCATCCTAATGTACTCACGTTTTCCTTTGATACAATGAAGTGCCTTATCAAATAGAAATAAAATCTTCACAAGCTAAGTATCTTTCTCTTGTCCTGTATATGATTTTATTAAGATGTGGTTTGTTTGATATCCGATGAATTGAGAATGATGCTTTGATGTATTTATTAGGAATACAATTGATTTTTCATATTTATCTCCATATTGGGACCACACATCAATCAATATTTTCTCATAGAATTGTATTGGTCTTTGTGCTTTCACTTCTGTTTACAAATGACAATGAGACATGTCCCATATGAATTTAAAGTCCCTTATATCAAGATTTGATTTTTCAAGTACTTGTCGAATGTACTTGTCAGTGGAATCTAATGTCCACATTGCAACATCATAAATTTTTAAGAAGGCCTTAAAAAATAGGACCTATCACCAAACTAACAATCTAGTTTTCTTTGAATATGATGACTTGGTTCATCTCCAATGTATGATCGGAATAATATTCCTTCCATTTCGAAGATCAACATCATCTTTCAACTTACATTAATTCTCATCTACATCTGCATTGTAACCACATATATGACATTAACATATGTCCACTTCAACACTTCATTACTTAAGAACATCAAAACATACTACTTTAAAACACAAAAAAAATGATGTTAGTATATATTATGAATTTTCTCCATTTGTAACAAATCAAAATTTTCAAGGAGTTAAATGGCAATAAAAAATATTTTTACAGTGGCCCCATTCAAGTGAACAAATTATATGTCTAGTTTATACATCAAACCTAACACATTTATTTAATTTCTATGGAACAAGTATTACATGAATAGATTGACCAACCTTTTAAATGGTTGATTTTGAGAGTTAGAATTATTTGTTTAATCTCAATTGACAAACATAATTGCAATGGTCAAATTCAAGTAAACAAACTAACTATATGTTAATTTCCACATAGAACCTAATGAACTTTTTAAGTTTCAAACAAACTAATTAATTATATATTATTTTGTAGAGTATATCACTTAGTTACTTTTGGTGCTTATTTTAGTGCAATATTTTCTTCTATTGTTGATTCTACATACAATCTAATATAGTTTTTTAACTTTTATGGAAAAACATAAGTTATAAGAACTTCAAAGCATAATTTTAAGAGGTCTAATGACAAGTTAAACTAAAACTGAAAAAATAATTGCAATTATCCAAATCAAGCAAACAAAACCAATTTTCTAATAATTTCTATATACCACTTGATCCATTTTATAAATTTCTATAAACTAAGAAATTTTGATAAGAACACATTAAACAACCATTCAAATAGATAATTGTCATTAAGGAAATATCTTACTAGCAATAAAAAGAAACAATAATATTTTATTTCTATTAAGATATTAGTAGCGTGAAACACAAGTCAAATTAAATTAATAAAGCCTATAAAAATACAATAATAAATCATGATGTATTTGGAATCTCATTTGCACCATAGTCCCTACAACATAAAAACATTTGTACAGAAATATATGACATATATGCATAAGAACAAGGAATTTCAAACCATATGCAAGTTCACTACAAGAAAATGATAGGTTAAACTTCATTAATTAACATTCATTTCTTCTCTTAATGCCTAACAATTGGCAACAAAATATAAACCACTTTTGAAAATGTCATATCATTTTGTCACATACCCCCTGGGCCTAGTTTGGTAATTACCTATGAGGCTCCCTTTCCTTAAATAACTATCAATTAAATTTAGCTTCAATAGCCTTCACAGGCATAGTTATTTAGTCATTTCTTGAACATATACTAATCATGCAACTATACACATACTCTGAAAAAAATTGACTATATCAATAGTGATGCACCATATCCCATAGCACCATACTACAAACTTATCCTATGCTTTACTGCATACATGATGGTAACCTTTATATCCAATTATAAGACTTACATTTCAACTCAATCTTACAACATAGAGGCATCATTCATGGTATGCCACCAATACGATTCTTGATGTCACAACATTAGCATTAATGGAACATTATATTATCGTGGCCATGAATCATGATCATAGTCCTACTGACATTGTCGAAAGAAGATGAAAATATATCTTATGTCATACAAGCCTCAGTAGATGCATTCCACATTATAATGCATAACTTAGATGACCTGAACCATAGGCTTACCCAATTCAAGCCTTATAACGTAATTATGTATATATAGTATCTCAAGCCTATTGTTCACCATCTTAAAAATTGAGATAGCACCTAAGTTTCAAGATGTGCCAAATAACAATTAATGTATAAAACCCATTTATTAGATTCCTTTACTAAAATTAGCTTGGATTACATTTATGTGCAATAATTGTCCCATACCACCACATATACTCATCTCATAGACATAGTTAACGAATTCTACACATTCTTAATGATCACATACAATATCTCATAGCAAGGGAAAATCAAGCAATTTCTCACATATGCTAAAGGAATTGAAAATACAAAGGGTAGGAATCCAACATACAGAACATCACATGGAAACAATATTATCTGAATGAATGTCACTTGGAAAATCGAGCATCGCCACCTAACCTAGAACTGGCTTTCACCAATTCACCATCGAGCCGAGATTTCTTGCCATGGATCAACTACCCCATGTTAATCTCTTCCATGTGTATTTAATACCCCATTTCATGATATGGTTTCCATTAGTGGCATCCCACTTTTATGGATATTTTATCCATTTGCCTAGGCTTTTCCTAGAAAATCTTGCCTTTATCTCCCGTGAGGCTTTTCCTCATAAAATCTTGCCTTTATATCCCGCAAGGCTTCTATGTTTTTTCTTAAGTTAGCATCTTTCTCCAGCTAAGTAGCTTAATGGATATTTATCTCCAAATCCATTTCTCATCTAGGTTTGGATTTAGAAGTCTTATCATGAAAGGATTATCCATTCCCATTCACCAATGAGATTGGGCAGGAATCTCATCTCTTGGTGTCTCGCTTTTCCAAGTGATTAATTATTTATTTATTTCATAAAATATTTACTTTTCTTGTTACACATCAGACCTAGATTTTATTAGCTTAGTTTAGAAATGTTTTACATACAATGGAGGGGTGTTACATACTACCCCCTTAAATTTACACTGTCCTTGGTGTATTACTGCATATTACAATATTATTTCCTTGTTCGCAGGTAGTTGTCTATGAATTTATAGGCTCCCATGGCCTTGCCATCTCATGCACATATTTTGATTTATATTAGTTACAAAGGAGCACATATCCTTCGATTGCTACCTGTAACATTTTGTTTCAATCAATTTTGTGAGAGATTTTAGATGCAGAAAATCAACTTTGTTTACCATAGTTAGTATCATAACTTGATATATAGTACTACTATTTGAGTAGCTACGGGTTAATCTTGCCCACTATTTAACTATGATTCCTCTTTTTCATTATATTTAAATAATATAAATGCATGTTATTCCAATGCCCTTGTGCTCTTGTTGAACACTTGCTTCTTGCATTTTCCCTGCATTATTCACAACAAGTCAAACTAACACCTTTTACCAATCAACATGTATAAAATATAATATCAGGTTAGCTCAAACATAACCATCAAAATCATAACCCATATGTAACCATCATAAATCATAATCATATGTCATATGTATACTAAGAATGGATTAAGATATTGTTACTTATCCTTAGTTTCCACCTTTATCCTGTCTTTGTATGCACTCTAGATCGGTTGCTACACCAGCCAATAATCAAGTGCCTTATCGTCAATCATGTGTACATCACACACATAGTGTGCATCACACACATACAACTATACCATTATCCAACATCATGCAATACCCGCATCCACACCATCACATCTGTACCACATGTACACAATACCACCTGTACAATGTGTACACCATACTCAAGCATCATATGCACGACTTTTACATGCTTGACATGTTTTCAAACAATGTTATTATTATTATCATAACATAAAGTCATGCAAAAAATCCCTTTATTTATTCATACTACCTTTAGAAAAATCCAATCAAACCATGCTTGGTTTGTCGGTTGGAGAATAAGGAATCCATGGACCTGTTTACTTCTACAACTGGAGCATAAATGAATAATTTTATGTCCAAGTATTCAAACACTCTTATTTAGCTAATCCTTTTCCTTTATCTTATGTTTGTAGGAAATTTTCAACAAAATGATAACATAGATGCATAATACAACTTTAAAAAACCAATAACTTTGAGTTTTGGGATTGAATCTGTCCCATAGACAAGGTTTTGAAGAACAACAGAATATCACCTCCGCCCCATCATGAAACAAACTTATTGACTATGATAGTTAGTCTAGTATGGTCTTCAATATTATACTTGAAGTTTAATAGCAACTTTTAGCCTTGTGTTTAAGAAAAAATCGTTTGGTACTCAAAAGTAGTCCTCACATTAACTAGTATCATATAATTTCTTGTTTTATCTTTTTTACCACTACTCCCAACACTTTGTTGGCCACAAATAATTTAGTGACTATCCAAAACCAATTGAATAATCATTATGTAAGTACATACACCTCCCATACATAAGTTTATAAATGAAAGCTACAATACTCTAAATTTCATACCCATTGAGTTTTTAGGCACTATGTGTACTAGGGTGTGAACCTAGGTCATTAGTATGTTAATATTCCCCCTGTAATAGTAGATCATGACCTGGTAGAATATAATTCATAAATTTCTTATGAATTCATTGTCATATTGTCATATTCAAAACTAGATCGCTATTAATGCATTTCAGATTGTATGATTGTCAAATTTATTTGAACGGATTGCTAAATAACATTTTATCAACCAATTATCTTGCAACAATCTTGATTACGAGTACCACTTAGCCATTAATAAACTGAAGTGTTATGAAACCAACTCACAAAAAGATAGAAAAGATAGTTGAATGCCTTAGAATTCAACCTCTTCGAGGGGGCAACCTCCTTTACATTACAAAAATGAATAATTCTTGGATGATTCAAATGACAAAACCTCCTTTC
>APFE031212740.1:18781-79560 GCA_000404065.3 Pinus taeda | reverse complement strand
ATATTAGAAACAAATGTAGCACGTGTTAAATTTATTTTACCCTACAATGCTTGTCATTATGATAGAAACAAAACAAATCTACCATGCACTAGATTTTATTTACCTTGGAAGGCTTCTTTTTGTGCTAGAAACAAATCGAACACGTGCACTAGATTTGTTTTACCTTGCAATGTTTGTGTTTGTGCTAGAAGGAATTCTATAGTGCATTATATTTGTTTTATCTTGTAATTCTTTTGCTTGTGCTACAAAAAATCCAGTATGAGCTAAATTAATTTTACTTTATAGTGTTTGTGTTTGTGCTAGAAGGGAATCTATCAAGAGCCTTATTTGTTTTACTTTGTAATACTTTTATTTGTGCTAGAAACAAATCTAGTGTGTGCTAGATTTGTGTTACCTTCCAATGCATGTGTTTTTCCCTAGAAGAAATATAGGGTGAGCTAGATTTGTTTCACCTTGTAATGCTTGTGTTTTTGTTATAAAAAAATCTAAGATGTGCTAGATATCTTTTGACCTTGCAATGCTTTCGTTTGTGCTAGAAAAAAATCTAGTGTGGGCTAGCTTTGTTTTACCTTACATTGCTTGTGTTTGTGTTGAAAGTAAATATACCATGCTCTAGATTTGTTTTCGTTTGTAATACTTGTCTTGTGTTAGAAATAAATCTAAAACATGCTAGAATTGTTTTACCTCACAATCCTTGTGTTTGTTGTATAAAAGAAATCTGGTGTATGCTATACTTGTTTTAGCTTCCAATGCGTGTGTTTATGCTAGAAAGAAATCTACCATGTGAAAGATTTGTTATACCTTGCAATGCTTATTTTTGTGCTAGTGGGATGCACTTTTTTGACTTTACAATGATTGTGTTTGTTTTAGAACAAAATCTAGCACTTGTTAGATTTGTTTTACCTCACAATGCTTATTTTTGTGCTAGAAGCAAATCTAGCATCTCCTAGATTTGTTTTACCTCATGATTCTTTCTTTTATGACATATACAAATCTAGCACGTGCAAGATTTGTTTTACCTTGCAATGCTTGTGTTTTTGCTAGAAAGAAATCTAATAGTTTTACATTGTAATATAGTATTTTATTAAGATTTAACACAATCTACTAATCTGATCCTTTTTAATGGAGTATAAATAATATATAAAACCACCATACCATCTAAAGGAGGAATTGTTTGTGTATCGCTTGTTTTTCGTTTTCTCTTCACTTATTTACTTGGAATTTTAGATACACCCGATTCCAAAATTTCTGAAAACAATCGTAGAAAACATGAAGTGAAAAACATTAATAATAACCTCTCAATACATTATATGTGTTTACATGCAGAATAATAAAGAATAATAAAGAGGCACATGTTATGTAACCTAACTACCAACATAATGATATATTTAAATTCATTGATTTTGAAATTGCATAATAGAATATTTTCTAACTATTTTTAAATGTGTTTAAACTAGAATTAAAAATGTGATACCATGTATAGGAGAGTTGTCTTGTGTGATGATTGATTTCATTTTCTTTCTTGATGTTTTCTTTGGAATCTCACTAGCACTATAGTTTTTAGAATATGAAAACATTTGCAGAGAAATATAAGACAACTTCAAATGAATTAAATAAATCACAAGTTAAAAGGGAATATAAATTCATACTTTAGAACATATCATTTCACATATATGCATAAGAACACTAAATTCTAAACCATAAGAAAGTTCACTACAAGAAAATGATAGCTCGAATTTCATTAATCAACATTCATTTAGTCCCATATATCCTATCCATTTGCACCAAAGTATCAACTAATTTTGAAAATTTCCATATCATTTAAACAAGATTTTGGTGGTATATTTCTTGAAACTTCTTCTCCCTTAAATCACTACTTTGAATTTTCTTGGTCTTCATATCCATGATTTCTGAAAATACAATTAATAAACTATTACCAAATTTTCAAATTAGTGAATAAAATAGGAATTATAAATACTATCATTGCTTTCATCATTATACTTGTCATAAAATAAAGAAGAAAAATAAAAATGTTATAGGGTGAAAGAAATCTAACACATGCTAGATTTCCTTCTCACATTAACAAAACCACATTGCATGCTGAAAAAAATATAGTGCGTGCTCAATTTGTTTTATCTTGCAATGCATGTGTTTATTTTAGGAACAAATATTTCATGTACTAGATTGATTTACCTTGCAATGCTTGTGTTCATGCTAGAAGGAAATCCAATGTGTGTTAGATTTGTTTTACTTTGCAATGTTGGTGTTCGTGCAAGAAATAAAATTTTGGAATTTTAGACACATCCAACTCCACTATTGCCAAAAACAAGTATATAGAACTTTAGATACCAAATATTAATAAATAACCTATTAATACATGACTTGAATTTACATGCTGAAGAACATAGAAACATGTGTTATGCAATCTTACTACCCACATAATGATATATTGAAATTGATTGAGTTTGAAATAGCATAATAGAATATTGTCTAATTATTTATAAATAAGTATAAAGTAGATATGAGAATTTAATACCATCTATAGGAGAGTTGTGTTGTGTCATATTTGATTTCAATTTCTTGCTTCATGAAATGCTTTTGTATTTGTGCTGAAAACAAATCTAATATGCGTTAGATTTGCTTTATCCTACAATGCTTTTGTTTGTGTTAGAAATAAATTTAGCATGCACTAGATTCATTTTACCCTACAATGCTTGTGTTTGTGTTGGAAACAAATCTTGTACACACAAGACTTATTTTACCTTATAATTCTTGCATTTGTGATGGAAGCAAATCTGGCACACGTTAGATTTATTATAGTTTGCAATGTTTGTGTTTGTGCTATAAACAAACCTAATTTGCACGATAGAGTTATTTTATCCTACAATGCTTGTGTTGTTTATTTTGTTTTACCCTTAAATGCTCTTGTGTTTTTCCTTACACTAGATTTGTTTCACTCTACAATGTTTGTCTTTGTGCTAGAAACAAATCTAACAGGCACTAGATTTGTTTGACCTTGTAATGCTTGTTTGTGCTCTAAAGAAATATATTGCCCATTAGATTTATTTTACCTTGTAAATATTTTGTTTATGCTAAAAATAAAAATAATATGCATTAAATTTATTTTACCCTGCAATGATTTTGTTTTGTGTTAGAAACAAATCAAATGCATGCTAGATATCTTTTACCTTGCAATGTTTGTTTTTGTGCTAGAAGGAAATCTAGCACATGGTAGTTCTCCTTTACCATGGAATGCTTGTGTTTATGATAGAAATCAATCTACAGTGCATTAGATTTTCTTTACCCTACAATTAATCTGTTTTTGTTGGAAGGATATCTAGGGTGTACTAAATTTGTTTTACCTTGTAATGCTTATCTTTTGGCTAGAAACAAATCTAGAGCACACTAGATTTTTTTTAACTAGTAATGCAAGTGTTTATGTTAGAAGGAAATATGAGACATGCTATATTTATATTAATTTTTGATGTTGGTTTTCTTTCTATAAGAAAATCTAGTGCATGCCAGATTTGTTTCTATCCTTTCAATGCTTTTGTTTTTGCAATAAAAACAAATGGAGGGTGTGCTAGATTTCTTTTATCATGCAATGCTTGTGTTTGTTTTGCAAAAAAATCTAACATATGCTAGATTTGTTTTACCTTGCAATTCTTGTGTTTGTGCTAGATTTCTTTTACCTTGCAATGCTTGTGTTTGTGATTTTGGTTTACCCTACAATTCTATTGTGTTTTGCCTTACACTAGATTTTTTTTACTCTACAATGTTTGTCTTTGTGCTAGAAACAAATCTAAAGGGCACTAGATTTTTTTGACCACACAATGCTTGTGTTTATGCTATAAACAAATATAGTGCATGCTAGATTTGTTTTAACATACACAACTTTTTTTTGAGTTAAAAATAAATCTAGCACATGATTGATTTGTTTTATCGAACAATTACTTTTCTTTTGTAATAGAAAAAATTTAATGTGTGTTAGATTTGTTTTATCTTGCAATGCTTGTTTTTGTGTTAGAAGGAAATATAGCCCATGGTATCTTTATTTTACCATGCAATGTTTGTGTTTGTGATAGAAGCAAATATAACATGTATTATATTTGGTTTACCCTACAATGTTTATGTTTCTGCTACAAGGAAATTTAGGGTGCACTAGATTTATTTTTCCTTACCATGCTTGTGTTTGTGCTAGGAATAAATATTGCACACGCTAGAATTTTTCTATCTTGCACTTCTTCTATATATGCTAGAATAAAATACAATGCATGTTATATTTATTTTACTTTTTGATGTTGGTCTTTATGCTATAAATAGATCTAGCGCATGCTAGATTTGTTTCTAGACTTTCAATGCCCTTTTTTTTGTGCTAAAAATAAATTGAGGGCGTCTTAGATTTTTTTTGCTATGCAATGCTTGTGTTTATGATGGAAAAAAATTGAACACATGTTACATTTGTTTGACCTTGAAATGCTTGCATTTGAGCTGGAAATTGTTTTAGCACACAGTAGATTTGTTTTATCTTGCAATGTTTGTGTTTGTGTTAGAAGAAAATCTATTTGTTTTACATTGTCATATAGTGTTTTATTTAAATTTGATGGGACTAACTAATCTAATAATTTCTAATGGATTATATATAATATATAAAACCCCTATACTAACTGAAGGAGACATTGTTTATATATCGCTTGCCTTTCATTTTCTCTTCACTACTTTACCTGGAATTCCAAATACACTAGATTCCACAATTTCCAAAAATAATTGTAGCAAACATGAAATATAACTCATATTAATAAATAACTTCTTAATAAATCATTTGCATTTACATGCATATGAATAAAGAAGCACAGATGTTATGAAATCTTACTAACAAACATAATGATGTATAGAAATTCATTAGGTTTGAAATTGCAATATGTGTGTTTATGCTAGAAGGAAATCTAAGGTGTGTTATATTTATTTTATTTTTTGGTGTTGGCATTTGTGTTATAAACAACTGTAGCATGTGCTAGATTTGTTTCTTGCCTTGAAATGCCTTTTTTATTGTGTTAAAAACAAATTAAGGGTGCATTAATTTTTTTACCTTGTAATGCTTGCGTTTGTTCTTGAAACAAATCTAGCATGCACTAGATTTGTTTTGCTTCACAATGCTTTTGTTTGCATTGGAAACAAGTCTAGCATCGTTAGATTTCTTTTTTACCTTGCAATTATTTTGTTTGTGCTAGAAACAACTCTAGCATGTGCTATCTTTGTTTTATAGTGTAACACTTGTATTTATATTGGAAACAAATTTATCAAATGCTAGATTTGCTTTACCTTGCAATAATTATATTTGTGTATTTTTTTACCCTACAATGCTGTTTTGTTTTTCATTGCACTAGACTTGTTTTACTAAAAATGCTTGTCTTTCTGCCAGAAATAAATCCGAGGGCACTAAATTCATTTGACCTTGCAATGGCTATATTTGTGTTATAAATAAACACATCACACGATATATTTGTTTTACCCTAATTTTTTTTTGTTTGTACTAAAAATAAAAATAATGCCTGATAAATTTGATTTACCATATGACAAGTTTTCTTTTATGATAGAAACACATCTAGTGCATGTTATATTTTTTTTACCTTCCAATTCTTCTTTTTGTGCTAGTTGGAAATCTAGCACAAGCTAGTTTTATTTTACCATGCAATGTTTGTGTTTGTGGTAGAAACAAATATAAAATGTATAAGTTTTGGTTCACCCTACAATGTTGGTGTTTCTGCTGAAAATAAATCTAACATATGCTATATTTGTTTTACCTTTCAATGCTTATGTTTATGTTGGAAACAAGTCTAGCACGCGCTAGATTTGTTTTACCCTAAAATGCTTGTGTTTATGCTAGAAACAAGTCTAGTGTGTGTTAGATCTATTTTACTTTGAAATGCATGCATTTGTGCTGGAAACAAATATAACACACATTAGATTTGTTTTAGCTTGCAATGCTTGCATTTGTGCTTGAAACAAATTTAACACACACTATATTTGTTTTACTTTGTGATACTTATGTTTGTGTTTTTGTTTTAACCTGCAATACTCTTGCATTTTTTCTTACAATAGATTTTCTTTTACTCTATAATGCTTATCTGTGTGCTATAAACAACTCTAGTGGGCACTAGATTTGTTGAACCCTACAATGCTTGTGTTTGTGGTGTAAAGAAATATAACACATGCTAGATTTATTTTACCCTAAAAAACTTGTTTGTGCTAAAATCAAATCTAGCACTTGCCCTTCAATGTTTTTGCATTTGTGATAAAAATAAATTTCACACCCCAGACTTATTTTACCTTGTGATGCCTTTTTTTTGTGTTAGAAAGAAATATAACACATGATAATTTCCTTTTACCATGCAATGCTTGTGTTTGTGGTAGAAACAATGTAGAGTGTACTAGATTTTTTTCACTCTACAATGCTTATGTTTCTACTACAAGGAAATATAGGGTGAGTCAGATTTACTTTACCTAGCAATATTTGTTTTTCTATGGTTTTTCTGCTTGAAATAATTCTAGCACATGCTATATTTGTTATACCATAGAATTCCTATGTCTATGTTAGAAGGAAATCTAATACATGTTATATTTATTTTATTTTTCTATGTTGGTGTTTGTGCTATAAACAAATCTAATACTTGGTAGATTTGTTTCTTGTCTTGCGATGTTTTTGTGTTTTTTCTAAAAACAAATCTAGCATGCACTAGATTTGTTTTACCATAGATGGTTGTGTTTGTGTTTGTGAACTATCCTCATGATGTATGTTCATAACCCATAAGAGATCATGGCTCCCAAGAGGTCTTCACTAGATGGAAGAACCACACTCTAGGAGGAATACATGTCATTTGGTACCAAAGACAGACCGAGTTCTAATTTCCCCAGTACATGATGTACAATACCATCTGTGTGATCATCAACAGATGTGGATACATAATGGGTAGCCACATAATTGACCTGTGGTAGGGAAGGTACTACTGGAAAACAAGATCTGATAGGGGACAATAGTTGCAAAGGAGGCACCTAGTTACCAATGAATGACAGTTGATCAATAGTCACAATTCCCCCTTTGTGCAGAAAACAAACCACATGAAAAAGTGAAGAAACAAGATCTCCCATGACATAAACATAGTTGTGTCCAAGGAGAATATTAAAATCTAAGGGACCTTGGACTACCATCACATCTATATAGACAATATTTCCTCCCAAAGTAATAAGGAAGTTCAAAAGGATCCCTAAGGGTTGACAAGTTCCTCCGCTGAAAGCCAACAGATTTTGGGTGACGGCACAAGCTGTGGGGAACCCAAAGCTTGCCAAGTAGTAGAAGACATGATGTTAATAGATGCACCTAATCTAATATAGTGCCATGTACTGCCATATTATAGGCTTGTAATGTGATATGGAAAGGCACATAAGATGGAAGGCAGAAAGAAGTCAATGTACTCCAATCAAAAGAGATGATAGAACAACTTGGTGGGGGTATCATATGATTGTACCCATGCTCTATAGGAATAGAAGAAAGACTCTCTTGAACAACCGGGACAAGAGGTTCACTCTTTGATTCATGAGAATCTGAGGAGGTGAAAAGAACATGAGTAGTATGATCACCACTCTCTTTGGGAACAAAGTGAGCAACTAAAGGTGGAGACAAGTCGACACTCTTTTAGACCAATGGTTGGTCGGGAACGGACATAAGAGAGTCTTGCTCAGGAAGAGTAGGATGGGCAGGAGATGAATCCAAGTCAATCTCTTTACCAACTGGGAGAGGGTTAGAAGAAAGACTTCGATAACCAATAGGAAGTTGGGGTTGAGGAGCTAAAAGGTTTTCCAAAATTTTGGAAGATTTATCCATAAGAGGACAAAGGTGAAGAAGATGCTTCCCTTCAGATAACCTACAGGGGAATCTAATCTTTCCCTTATTGTTACCATCATTAGCTGAAGGTGTAGCATCGACATGATCTCTAGAGGTCAATGGGGATGGTTGATTTAGGTCTTGAGACCATATCTCTAAGACTTTAGGAATGCTAGGAAAATCTCAAAGGGGATGGTCACCCTTACATAGCCTGCAAGGGATTTTTACCTTTCGTGGAGGATTGAGAGGTTTGTCTATGGGAGGTGCATTTGGAGTAACAACTGCATGGCTGGCCTCTCGCTTATCTGTCTTCTTCTTCTTCTTCTTAGCCTCCTAATTATTGGATTTCAAACTTTCATCGGGCGAAGTAGAAGAGGAGGGTGAAGAAATAGGGGAAGAAGTTTTGAGGTCAAGCTTAGAATCAACGTGACGTGGTTCAAATGAAGGAGATGGATGTGCAGGGGTTGGGACACTAGGGACCACTGAGGTAAAAAATAACCAAATAGGTAAACCAATGGTTAACCCAGGGAGGGACAATGTTTCCATATAAGGAGCACCAGCAGTTCCAAATGAAGGAAAAGGACTAGGATTCCAATCTGAGGGAAATCCTTGACTGGTAGACTCTGGAAATATTGCCATTGGAATTGAATGTAAATAATTACTAAGGAAGATAACTTTAACTAGGAATATTTTTTGGGAAGTGTATTTTAAAACACTGAAACAAAACTTTGCCTTTTCATGTTTTAAGAGTCAAGACAAGGGAAAAAAGTGACTCTAGTCTCTTTTAGTTTGAACGAGATCAAAAGGACAAGTGATTGATAATATTTTAAATTTAAAGAGTCAAAAATACCAAAATGACTAGTTTGGATGATCTAGGAAAAAGGATTACCAAGTAATCATGAACTACAGAATACCTCCCGGCGAATTGAGAAGTACATGTAGACAATTTCCCTGAATGTTGTGTTCAGTGTATCACGTTTACAAGGTGGTAGACTAAGCTTCCAATTGATAAATGATTGTAGACCTAGTGGAGTATCCATTTATATACTCGATGGTATGGGGAGCACAAGTCCATACTAGCGCTGTCTAGTGCCAAAGCAAATGACAACTTCTAGGTTTAAAGACATTGGGACACATTTCTAGCATAGACCTCTAAATATAAGCATTAAGTTTCAATGCTTCCTGAGGTTAATTCAATAGATTTTAATGGTTGATCTTGAATTAGGTTTCAATTATAAGGACCTACCGCTATCAACTAAAAAAACTCCTACATGCAGCTATATGAGAAAGGAAATATTTGTCTTTGATGAAAGTTAGCACTAATTAAGAGATAGGGAACACACAATCAATGTAACAATCAAAGAATAAAACCTTTCACTAATAAATTTCCAAAATGCACTGAATATTCCTATCAAATGCACTTCAACTAGTCATTTTAACAGTAAAGAGAATTCATCTCGTTTTGAATACAAATGATGATGCGGCTCTAGTCTTCAATGATGCTAGCTAATGTAACATATTGATTCAAAAAACTAGAATTATGTATTTTTCAATGGAATGATAACATGAATCTTTCACAAACACTTCAATGAAATTTTTTCAAAACAATCAACATCAATCAATTGGAAAGCACGAAAAGAGAATTCCTTCCAAACCAATGATGCAACGATTGAATCAAGAACAAGACAACAAAGGTAATCTATGCCCGAAAAGAGACACTTAATCAAGAGAATAACAATTGAAACTTTTCAAACTTGTTTAATTGAAATAAAAGTGATAAAAGGACTAAAAAATGAAAATGCATGGAGCAACTAACCAACAACTTGACTTGCTGAGCACATAAACAGCTGAATGGATGATGACCTAGATGCCCTAGGTCCACAAATCATCCAAAGACTCAAAAATAAAGTAAAAGAAGGCAAACCAAACAAGCACACAAACCAAGCCAATGAATTTTTCGAGTTAGGGAGAACACAGGCAAAAAGAGCTAAGAGGTAGAAATTAAGAGGGAAAGACCACTAGTTATGATCCAGGAGAAACCCTGATCTTCACCTACAGGAATTGGCATGACTGCCTAACTGACAACAAGCCTTGATCGACATGACTGACATGATTGGATAGACTACAAATAGTGCTAATAGGCCTAATCGACGTGACTGTTTGGCCAAAAAGAGTGCTGACCAAGGATTTCAAGAAAAAAATAAAAAATTTCAAAGGCCAAAACTAGACTTGCCACTGTAAATTTTAGACTCAGAGCAGTAAACTAGGAAAAGAAGAGAAAACTAAAGGGAAATGGTGATACTAGAAAATTTCACACAAAACCATGAAATAACAATCAATTAAACAGAAAGATTGCCTCCCCAGTGGAGGCACCAATTTGTGGTGCTGGTAAATTCTCAGTGCGGACACAAAAAATTCCTCTAGCTCGAGAGAGCGGGTTTAGCCACAAACAAACAATCTATGGAAAACTTCCTTAAGCTAGAATCAAATAAGAGGGCCTATCTCTTAGAATTATATTCCACTTGGTGATGTTCCTACTTCCTTACTCCAGCTACTTTTCATTTCCTTCGTTCGAATACTTGAAACAAGCAAACAAACAACAACAACAAATGTGATAGCATACAAATTGCATTCAACCTACTTAACAAGTCAAGGAACATTAAGCCATCAAATGTAAGATAAAACTTTAATGTAGGAAATAAATCTATAGTTGTATTCATATAAGTTTAGAAAGAGAATACAATCAATTCCTTGATGTCGTTGGTCTCCTCCGATGTATCTGGGTTCCCACACTTCTGCTAGCATCTCCTGGATAGCCCCAAAAATGGAATTTTTAAGGTTTCTTTGCTTTAGTCTCAAACCAAACAAAACAAAATATTCTCCCTCAAACATAAACTAGAGAGATACATGCTATAGATGTCTTGCTAATTATTCAAGCTCCAAAAATACTAAGACTAAAACTACATCCAAAAACTAGTTCAGTTTGGGAAAGGAGGGGCTTATATAGCTTTGATGGAGGGGAGATGGTTCCTCTTATCATGGGAGAGGCCTTATCTCTTGGGTTTGTTCCATTCTAATAGGGGAAATGAACCCAAACTGACTTCCTCGGCTCCATCTAGCCCAACCATTTACCACACTTTCGTTACGAAGCTTCTAGACTTGGAAGCTTCGACTCCATATTTAAAAAACTTGCCAAAAGAGGATCGGTGTGACTAGGACAAGGCTTAGTAGCGCTGATTGGCGCTAGTCCCAATGTTAAACTTTACAGATCAATGTTGGGCATGAATTGGTCATTAACACTGGTCTTGTAAATTGGGGTAAAAGGAATATTCTTCGAAAGTGATGCAAAAGGGAAATGTTATGATCATGAAGAGGGACATAATGGGAGTTTCTTCATGATGGGAAAACACATGAGGGTCACTGTAGAGGTCCTCTAGGATCATGGAATGGGGAGTACAAAGATAATGAAAAAATGTTGTGCAAAAAGCCATACGAGTATCCCTTGAGGGGGAGTTTGAGCTACATGCGGATCATGAGCTTTTAACTCCTAAGGTTGAGGGGCCTGAGATTGATGTGAAGTAGCCACATGTAGAGGTTCAGAGAGTGGAGAAATCCACTCAGGAATAGTCTTCCATAGAGGGAAGAAAGTGCACTAGAGAGGTTGTCAGTTTATTGAATGATGCAAGGGAGAATGTGGGAGCACTCACTTCTCAGCACAAACAAAGGAGGTCACTAGAGAGGTACACTGGATACATGGCACTTGCTGTCACTCACTACATTGTGATTTTTTGGTTGATGAAAGTTACCAAAGAGTTGTAAAGTTTTAAGTCATATTCCAGGCCACAGGAGCACTTAAAGCCAAATCTAAACCTCTCCATTGAATAATGCAGAGAACAATATTTCCAACGATATATAAAAGTCCCAAAATGGGATTCTGGATCAGAAGATATGGCCTGTTGAAGATCAGGAGTGTTATTGCCCCTGAAATGAAGAGGAACGGCTTATTGGAGGGCCATGGGCATAGCACATAGATGATTGGTGGTGGGAAGAACCCGCAGCCTTGCAATATCGCACACTGCAATCTCACAACCTGGGAGTTCATCACAAATAGGGCATATCGACCATATCTCGCATCCTACAGGTCTCGCATATCAACAAAATCAGCGATCAACATGCCCAACGAGCCATCATTTAAGAAAATGAGGGGAAGCACTGATATAATGTTAAAATGTTGGGGATGGCTGAAAACCTTTAACAAACAAAATTAATGGAAAAGCAAGGGTAGTTGGCCTCTTTCTCTCTCCTCTAGGGGGGACACGTGGTAGAATATGGTTGGTCCTACATATCGGGCTTATTGGCGATAGGAAAGTCCTGCATGCCACAGCCCCATATGGCCTTGCAATATTGGAAAATTGGTGCTCGGTAGGCCTGATGGGCCGTCCTTAAGGAATTGTGGAGGGGAAATACACCAATAGTGTTAAAGCACCGACAAAAGCAAAGGCCGATTTATAAAGAAAATAACTAAAAAACCAAGGGCAGGCGGACCCCCTTTCTCTCTCTCCAAGGGGCCATGTGGCAAGATATTAAATCTCCCCCATATCGCACTTCCCGAACCATCAACAATCGGCTGTGGGCAAGTCCTACAGTCTTGCATCCCGTAATCCTGCATTGTACAGATCCCCACAATACCAACAAATTAGTGATCAGCGGGACCGATGGGCCATCCTTAAGAAATTGTGGGGGAAATATGTCGATAGTGTTAAAGCATCGGCGAAGGCTGAAATCATTCAACAAAGGAAATTGATGCAAAATAGGGCCATGCGAGCCTTTTTCTCTCTCCTCCAGGGGTCTATGTGGCAGAATACCATTGGTCCTCAAGGATGACATGGCAACTGACGTCATCTTGACGTGGCCATGCATAGGACACGTGGAACGCATATTCAACATTTTTAGGGGTCTTATGGGGGCATTTTCGGGTGACACATGTCACCACTTAGGAGGTGCCATGTGACGTCATCAATCCCGCAATCAACAATCACAATGTCAAGAGGAAATATAAAGGGACAACAACAAAAATATCTGGTATCCAAGATTTTATATATTAAATGAAAAGGCCTCCGGACAGGCCTTAAAGGTCTCTAGCACCCTTGGGCTAAGCCCCTAGTTCCAGCCCCTGGTCATATGAAGAAATTTACGAAAAAGGGGTAATGTGAAAGGGGCTAAGGGGGATTGGGAATCATTTGTTTCACAATGTTTTTTACAAAGAAAGGGCAGCATGGGAAATTCCTGCATATTTCCACCAAGAGAGCAACACCAGGTATATTAAGGTGTTGATAGTGCAGGAAAGGGCTCTAAAGGCATGATGGGTCGGTAGTTGTGGATTTAAGGGAAATAGGTGGTGCATTCAAAACCAATATGGGCTGATTCAGAAAGGTCCATTGTGACATGGAATCAGTGTCAGAGCTAACAGGAGTGGAAAGGGACTTGGTAGTTTGAGAGGATTTAATTCTTAGGCATGGTGTCCCATACATCAAAAAGACAAAGTGCCGCCCTGAGACCCTCTACTTCAAAACCGCAACACGAAACCAATAATGCCCATTCACAATTTTCAAGGATGAATGGATCAAGCAGTGAATGGATAAGTGTCGAGGGATGAATGGGTAGCACAAGAGGCCATACTTTGAGAAAATTAAAGCCTGAGGCAGAGGCGATCACAGGATGGGCATGCAGATATTTCATTTACTTTTTTGTCTAATTGTTTACTTATTTTTGTCCTGAAACATGACTCTCTTTAATGAGGCAATTAATTCTGTAATGATTTTGGGCCTCAGAGCCATCCCAACCGAGACAACTAGTCAACCTGATAGTTGAGACTTGGCTGAAGGTATTTTTTCTGTAATGAATGTCCATGCTCCCCTCTCTAGAATAAATAGGAGGAAGCAAGACTTAACAAAGGTTCAAAAATTCTAAAGAAAACACTACATGTTATTTTCAGACTGTATGGATTTAAAATACATATTTTCCAAAATATGAAGGAGATGGTGGTGATTCCTCCTTCAAGTATTACAGTATGTTATCCCTCTGTTAAAACCCATCATGTTCATGTTTCTTCTCTGAATTCATGCAATCACAACTGTTAGAAATATTTGAAAACTTCCTCATAGATTCGATGGTATATATATGTTATGCATGTGCCTGTAAGGTCCTCATAGATTCATTTGTATCAACATTGTTAATGCTAGTGCCTATATGGATGATTGAAATTATAGGTTTAAAAGTATCTCTTCATGAATCATAGCACCCAACCTCTTTTCTGTCCATTATATCTACTTGTAACTTAGATAAGTATAAAAATTCTTGAGGTTCCAAACTCTATGTGTTAAGCATATAATTATTGATGCTTTAAGCTCTATGTGATGAGTTTCCCTTTCTCCTTATCCCCTCTCATTTTCTCTACAAAATCTTATTAAGCTGTAAGTCCTTGAACTACTTGGCCTCCACTATTTTATGCATATTTCTGAGATTTGTACATGTGAAGAAATACCAAAAATCCATGTATTAATCCTTTAGATGAATGAACCAACTCATTATATATACATATAGAATATAAGTGAGGTCTCCCTTTACTTTGAATCTTTTGAGACACTTCAAATTTAGATGTCCCCAAGCATTGGTCTTGTAAGTAATCAGAGGCTATCTCTGGGAGCTGCAACAACATTTATGGGTGCATGTATTGTGACAGAGCCATATTCCTTTCAGAAAGCAATGCAATAGCTAGTTTGGGTTGATGCGATAGTGGAGGAGTATGACTCCATAGTTCAAAACAAGTTTTGGGATGTGGTCCCAAGGCTGGAGGACAAGTCATCTATGAGCTTCCATTGGCTTTACAAGGTAAAGCAAGTTACAAATGGTAGTTTGGAGAAGCATAAGGCCTGATTTGTGGTTTGTGGCTTTTCACAAGTAGAGGAGATTGATTATGATGAGACCTTTTCTCCTATTGCAAGGTACTCGTTAATCAGATCTATTTTGGCACTATTAGCACAAATGGGTTGGAAGATCCATCAGATGGATGTGAAGACTGCCTTCCTCAATGGCATGATTGAGGAAGAGGTGTACATAGAGAAACTTGAAGGTTTTTAAACCTTGGACTGTGAGTCATATGTGTGCCAAATAAAGAGAGTGTTGTATGGGCTAAAGCAAGCAATCTGTGCTTGGTACACTAGGATATATAGCTACTTCATTGGCTTGAGCTTCATGAAGAGTGAAGCGGATGCGAACCTGTATCACATAGTGGTGGAAGGTAATATGTTGATCATTGTACTCTATGTAGATGATCTCATACTGACAGGTGATGAGAAGCTCATCAAATCTTGCAAGGAGGACCTTGCAAGAGAGTTTGAGATGAAGGACATGGGGTTCATGCATTACTTTCTTGGCATGGAGGTATGGTAGGGAGATGAGGAGTTGTTTGTATCTCAGGGAAAGTATGCCGATGAGACACTCAAGAGATTCCACATGGAGAGCAGTAAACCCATGGAGACTCCTCTAGGTGGTAATTGGAGGAAGGAGGATGCTACTTCAGGGGAAGTAGTGGAAGCTACTATTTACAGGTAGCTTGTGGGTTCACTCATGTACATGGTGAACACACAACTAGATATGTGCTATGCAGTTAACCATTTTAGTCAAGCGATGGTTAGGCCTACCAAGCTGTATTGGAAGGCGACAAAGCATGTATTGAGATACCTTAGAGGCACTACTTAGTTTGGGTTATGGTATAAATAGACAGAGGGAATGAAGCTTCAAGGCTTCAACGATGTAGATTGGGAAGGGAGTCCATTTGATAGGAAGAGCACATCAGGAGGGATCTTTAGTATTGGGTTAGTGATAGTTTCTTGGTGCAATAAGAAATAGAGATCTATTTCACTCAGTTCGGCAAAGGCAGAGTACATGGCTGCAAGTCAGGCAACATGTGAGGCTATCTAGATGAGGAAGATCCTAGTTGGTTTGTTTGGTTAGCATATGGATTCGACAATGATTTATTGTGATAATCAGAGTTGTATCAAACTCTCTGAAAATCTAGTCTTTCATGATCGGTGCAAGCATATTGATATATGGTATCACCATCTTATAGATTGTGTATTGAGGCAGATCATGTTGTTAGATTACATTCACACGGAGGAGCAAGATGCTGACATCTTGACAAAGGCATTGTCAAGATGTAAATTCGAGTTTGGCACAGACAGGATTGGGTAGTTGATAACCCCTTTCTTGTTGAGATGGAGTGTTGAGAAATGGTAACAAGAGAGTCTAGTTTAATTTGTTCTTGAATTAAACTAGAAATTAAATTCGAAATCTATTCTCATGATAACTTAAAATTAGTTTTTTAAGTTTATTAAACTTACTTAACTTAGGAAATTCGAGTTGGAAGTCTTTCTGTCATCATGTGTATGTCATTCCTACTTTGTAGGAGTTTAGTGTGAGTTAATTGTGAGTTGTAAAATAGAAGACTTAGTTTCATGAGTCAGTTCAGTTAAATTAGTTCTCAAACTGATTGAGAGAACTAATAGTGAGTTAGCAGTTAGTGGTGTCACTAATGAACTCCACCAGTGCTACTCTAGTTAACTGAATATTGAATCAACAGAAACTCATGCATGTTGATTATGCGTAAGACCCAGTTGAGACTAGAGTGCAGGGACAATGTGCTATTTGTTTTAGATCTTTCTTAGGTGCACTGACAGTGCATGCATTCAAGAACTGATCCTTGAGGGATTGCATAGTTTTTAGAGTCTTTATTTCCCTTTAAATATAAGCTATTCTCCATAGGAATTATGCATTGGCATAGAGACTTGGAGAGATTGTGAAGAGGCTAAGATTTGGCCTTGATCTTGCTTATGAGTTGGAGATTTAATTTACTGAGTGCTGGGATTGTTCTAGAGAGAAAAAGCATTGTAATTTCATCTTGATTTTCCAGATTTATACAAAATAGGTAGTGGGGTTTTGAGTTGTGGCCTTCCCCAGATATTTATTGTGTAATGTGTATTTGATTGTCTTCCACTATTGATTACTGTTTTCATGATTTTTATGGGCTTCCACTGTAAAGAGTAGAAGTAGATTCTTGTCTCTTTCTTTAGAAAACTGCGTTAGCTCATGAATCTACAAGATTTTCTACATTTCCCACAACTTGAATGGGGTGGAGGAGGGGTTTTTACTTATCAATAATTTAAGACTTGGAAGGGAGTGCTTCCCTTGCATATTTTGCATTGAAACTATACTATTAAAAAGTCACTAAGTAAAACATGGTTTTATGCTAAAGTTTCCAGGTTCCCTTGGTGCCCTTGGAAAGCACAAAGGGGAGGTTTAGACCACTTAGAAATAATGATAATGTGTAAAAGAAATGTCATAATAATGGTGCAAAATCTTTAAATACATCCATTTGTGTCCCTTCACTTGAATGAGCTAGGAAAGTACACTTAACATTCGTTATCAATTTATTATTCCAAGTTTTATTGGGAAAATAATTTTGCTTTACATGGAGTTTTATTTCAAAAACAATAATGTCACATTTATACAATCATATTAAACCACATGATAGGAGAATATAAGTCAATAAATGAATTTTGAGTTATTGATTTATATGAGATGATTGCAAATAAAAGTTAATGACTTAAGAATACACATTTAGAAGAAATTATGGATTACAAATCAAAATGTAGCATTTAAAATGTATTATCAGTTAATTCTAGATTCTTTTTTTGTAAAATTGGTATATTTACTTACTTTAAGTGCTTTATTTCAATAATACATTACATTTATAAACATGTATTGTGTGAGAATATAACTAATTAAATATAATTTAGTACATAGCTTCATGTTTTATTGGCGTCTATGAGATTATATGAATTGCAAATAATGTATTTAAAAATTGAAATTTACAAAATGCTAATATGGATGAAACAATAAAATGTCATATTAGGGTGCAAAAAATTTAAACACATCCATTTATGGTTCATCTCTCAAATGGGCCTAAATATTATACTTAACGCTTATTATCAATTAATTATTGCATATTTTTATTAGGAAAAACATTTTCTTGTACATGGAATTTTATTTCAAAAACAACAATGTCACATTTTTGTGCTAATATCAAACCAAATAATAGGCATATAAAAGTGAATAAATTACTTCTTGACTTATTGACTTATATGAGACGATTGCATATACAAGTAATTGATGTAGTAATACATAGTTGTAAAATGACATGGACTTTTGTAAAAAATATATCTTTGCTTGCATTAAGATCGTAAATAATTTCACAATTACAATACATTAATAAACTATAAATGTATATAACTAAATAGAAATCAATAAATAGGCTTATGTGTTGTTGGATTCCATCACATTATTTCCATTAGAAATAATTTATTTAAGAATTGAAATTTAAAAATTGTTAATGCTGTAGAAATTCCTTGTAGATTCAAACTACTAATTGTAATTTACTAAAAAAATAGACTTGAATCTACTCTACTCCTCAGTGGAAACAATTAAATGATCCTGAAATCACGAAGCATACAAGAGAAATAATTCTCAGCACATTACACAATTATTTCCTGGGGAAAGCCACAACTAAAAACATCTGCTATCCATATATTGCGTTAGTCATACAATATGAGAAGATTACAATGCTTTTCTCAAGCCTGAGCAACCATTGCACTATCTCTATCTATATCACATCTTCCTAGACAAGCCTAGGCCAATACTTTGCCAATTTTCAGATTTCCCAAGTCCCTATTTCCTTACACTGTTTCCTTGGGAATTATCCACCTATTAATTAGGGAAATTTCTCAATATGAATTGCGCAATCCTCACAGGCCTTCCTCTGACTGCATGGACCACCTATACAATTCAAATGATTATGCAAGTGATAATACGCTGCCCTTGAAATCCAATCTCAACTGGGTAACTCTTAGATCTAACATGCATGAGTTATTTATGAGTGAATCATCAGTTAACTTGTTGAACACATGAAGCAACACCCCAGTATCTTACCTCCTACTAATTCCTCCATCAGTTTGAACTCGTTTGAATTGATTTTAACTCAGTTAATCTGAATTAATTAATTACAACTCAAAATAAACTCAACCATGGATCCTATAAAGTAGGAGACACTCTACATGACTCAAGTTAGACCCTCAACTTGAATTAACTGAGCCAACTAAGTCAAATTAACTTAGTTAACTCGTACAAGC
Source organism: Pinus taeda (assembly GCA_000404065.3). Taxonomy (NCBI): domain Eukaryota; kingdom Viridiplantae; phylum Streptophyta; class Pinopsida; order Pinales; family Pinaceae; genus Pinus; species Pinus taeda. Next base: position 60,432 of record APFE031212740.1, on the reverse strand, counting down.
TGTCTTGTGATGTTGAATTACAATTTTATTCCTAATTTAATTCAAGGACAAAATTAAATCAATATTTTCTTGTTGCATTTTCAACACTCCCTCTCAACAAGAAATGGATTATTAGATACCCAAATATTGTCTCTATGGAACTCGAATTTTTCTCTTGACAGTGCCTTAGTCAATATGTCTGCATCCTGTTCCTCTGTAGGAATGTACTCCAACAACATGATTCTCCTATGCACATAATATTGTTTATGGTGATACCAGATGTTGATATGCTTGGACCAATTTTCCTGTCTGATGGACTCCTTGCACAATCTACATCTATGAAGCCTTGCAACTTCACTCCCTCTATTCGTCTATAACAAAGACCAAATTGAGTGGTACCTCTAAGGTATCTCAACACATGTTTAGCCACCTTCCAATAGATTTTGGTTGACTTAACCATTGCTTTACTAAGATGGTTAACGACAAAACATATGTCTGGTCATGTGTTCATCAAATACATAAGCGAATCCACAAGCTACCTATAAATAGTAGCCTCCATGACTTCACCTAAAGTAGCATATTCCTTCCTCCAATTCCATGCTAGAAGAGTATCCATGGGTTTGTTTCTCTCCGTGTGGAACTTCTTTAGTATTCCATACCAAGGAAATAATGCATGAGCCCCAAGTCCTTCATCTCAAATTCTCTTGCAAGATCCTCTTTGCAATATTTTACTAGCTTCTCATCACCTCTTAGAAGAATTAAATCATTTACATATAATACTATAATCAATAATTTACCTTCAACCATAATATGGTAAAGGTTTTCATCCACTTCACTTTTGGTGAAGCCCAACCTAGTGAAATAGCTGTCGATTCTAGTGTACCAAGCACAAGGTGCTTGTTTCAATCTATACAACGCTCTATTGAGTTTGCAATGATGCGACTCTCTATTGAAGGTCTCAAATCCTTCTAGCTGCTCAATGTACACCTCTTCCTCAATCACTTTGTTTAGGAATGCTGCCTTCACATCCATCTAATGTATCTTCCATCCCATTTATGCTTAAAGTGCTAGAATAGATCTGGTTAAAGAGTACCTTGATACTGGAACAAAGGTATCCTCGTAATAAATTCCCTCCACCTGAGAGAACCCTTTGGCCACAAATATGGTCTTGTGCTTCTCGAAACTCCCACTCTACTGCTTGCTTTACCTTGTAAAGCCATCTAGAACTCACCACTGACTTGTTTGTTGGTCTTGGGACCACTTCCCAAACACTTTTTCTGATAACAGAGTCATACTCCTCTACCATGGAAACAACCCATACTAGTTGTTGCACTGTTTCCTCGAATGAGGATGGATTAGTCTCAACAATCTCTCTCATCAAAGCCATGTAGTGAATATACCATCTGGTGACCTCCTCTACTTGCACCGTGATGTGGGTGCTCCTAGGTTCTCTCTAGCATCATGAATCAATCTATAATCTTATTTGGTGCACCTCCTTCCATCTCTGGAAGTCTATGCATGAGTGGGTTCTTCCACTCTTTGCTCCTTTACATGTGGCTACTCCACATCATCTTGAGGTTCTTCCTTTGGAGCTAAAATCACCTCGTCTACACATAACTAAAGCTACCTCTCAAAAGAACATCCCATGGCCTTCTGTTCATCAATCTTCACATCTCTACGAACCACTATAATCATATGAGATGGAAGGTACACTCGATAGTTGTGAGGTGTGTCAGTGTACCCCACAAATATGCCCAACTCAACTATTGGCTCTAGCTTTTTCCTTACATCCTTGGTAACATGAAAGTAAAATGATGAACCAAAGATCCTGAAGTGTGCCACATATAGTTTCTTACATGATAAATCTTCTTCTAGTGTACACGTCCTGAGACGATGAGGACTCTTGTTCTACACATACACAACTGTGTTAGATGCTTCAACATAAAAGTGCAACGGTAGGCCCTAATCATGTAACATTTCCTGTGCAACTCTCACAATGCTTATGTTCTTCCTTTCAACCACCCCATTCTTCTATGGGTTATGGGGTGCTATTAACTCTCATCAAATTCCTTCTGATGCACATAAGTTCTTGAATTAATTTGACATATATTCTCCACCGTTATTGTTCCTAAGAACCTTCACTTTCCTACTAGTGTCTTTCTCAACAAGTGATTTAAATTCACAAAATTTAGAGAACATTTGATATTTCTTTTGCATTAAGAAAATCTAGTGCTTATGTGAGAAATCATCTACAAATATTACATAATACCTGTGCTTGGCCATGGAGGCTGTCGAGAACAGTCCACACACATCTGAGTGAAATATTTCAAGGATTGCTTGCACTCGATTTTCTTTGTCATGAAAGGTGGGTTTGGCGTACTTCCCCAATATACACCCTTTGCATGTAGCTCTACACTCTAGTGCACCCTTGGGAAGTCCTATAGAAATATGCTGCATGATATTCAAAGCTCCATGGCGAAGATGACCCAATATTCTATGCCATAATTCATCGATGTCTCGCCTCTGCACCTTCTTTGCTTTTGTGCTCAATGTTGCATAATCTTCTACATCCAATTTGTAGAGGTTCTTCACCTGAACCCTAATTTGCTTCACTTTTATTGAGGCTATGTGATGAATGAAAGCCTTTCCTTTCCTAAATATCACATTGTAGCCACTATCCTCCAATATAGCAACAAAAACGAAATTATTCTTTAGACCCGAAACATGCATGACATCTTTTAATGTGAGAGGAGAACTAGGCTCCCTTTAAAAAGTAACAATACCGATTCTGGTCACACTATACCTTCCATCATCTCCTATTTCGATGTGCATCTGGAGGTCCTTCTCCTCCAAGTCACTGAATAATTCCTTGTTCCGTTCATATGGAATGAGGCTCCACTATCTAGATACCACACACTACCCATCACCAATGTCACCATGCAAGTAATGAGGGTGAAATCCAACTCGAATTGGGAAGCAAGAGCTTCACCTTCCGCTCCTCTTGAGGGCATCTTGCCAATGTTCTTGTATGAACACTTCTTGGCATAGTGTCCCAACTCATGACATTGAAAACATCTAATCTTCGACAAGTACTTATTCATATCGCCCTAACTAGAATCTCCTTTGGATTGGAATTTATTTCCCTTCCCTTTCTTCACCTTTCTAGCTAAGGCATCATTCTCTTCATCACCATGCTTGGATGAGGTTCCATTTCTGGTGCTTTGCCTTATCTCTTCTTACACCAAGTAAGATCATAAATGCTCCCACTTTGGTAGATGCTCCTTCCCATTTACCGAATCTTGGTAGCTGTGCCAGCTCTTAGGAAGGCCTAGAAGTGCTAGGCTAACTAGATCATCTTCAACAACTATAATACTGCCACTGCCAATATCATCCCGACATTAGGTGAACCTACTCAAGTATTATGGTATTGTGCTACCCTTCTCCATCTTGACCTTCTAAGGCTTTTTTTTTAGTGCTAGCTTACCATGGTCACTGATGTTTTGAAAACAATAGAATTGAATTTACTCTACTCATCAACGAAACAATTAACTGATCATGAAATCATGAAGCATACAAGAGAAATAATTCAATCAACACATTACACAATGATTTCATGGGGAAAGCCATAGCTGAAAACCCCTACTATCTGTATATTGTATTAGTAAGAAAATATGAGAAGATTACAATGCTTTTCTCAAGCCCGAGAAACCTCTGCACTATCTCTATCTATCTCATAACTTCCTAGACAAGCCTATGCCAATGCTTAATCAATTTTTTGCTTGTCCAAGTCCCTATTTCCTTACATTGTTTCCTTGGGAATTGACCCCCTATTAGTTAGGGAAATTCCCCAATATGAATTATGCAATCCTGATAGGACTTCCTATGACTGCATGCACCACCTATACAATTTGGATGATTATACAACTGATAGTACACTATCCTTGAACTCAAATCTCAACTGGGTAACTCTAATATTTGACATGCATGAGTTATTTATGAGTGAATAATCAATCAATTGTTTGAACACATGAAACAAAATCCCATTGTCTAACCTCCTACTAGTTCCTCCATTAGTTGGAACTAGTTTAAATGACTTTAACTCAGCTAAACTGAATTAATTAATTACAACTCAAAATAAACTCAACTAGGGCTCCTATAAAGTAGGATACACTCTAGATGACTCAAGTTAGACCCTCAACTTAATTTAGTTAGACCCTTAACTTAGTTAACTCGTACAAGTTGTCTTGTGATGTGGAATTACAATTTTTTTCCTAATTTAATTCAAGGACAAAATTGAATCATGATTTTCTTGTTTCGTTTTCAACAATGTGGATGGGAAAAATAAAATTTCATATGACGAAAACTATTTAAATACATCCATTTATGACCTATCTCTTGAATAACCCTAAATAGTCCACTTAACATTCATTATCAATTAAGAACTCCATGTTTATTTATTTATTCTACATGGAGTTTGATTTCAAAAAATAATGATGTCACATTTATATGCTCTTATTAAATCACAAGATAGGAAAATGAAAGTCAATAAATGGTTGCTTGATGATTTAAGAGCACATTTAAGTTAGAAATAATTATGAATTATAAATCAAATGCCTTGAGATTGAAAGAGTTAAAATCATTGATATATGTTCTATTGTCTACGTGCTTAAAAAGTCTACTTAACACTTATTATCAAGAAATTCTTCTAATATTTATTTTGGAGAAACGATTCATAGTTTATGTCAATTATATATCACTTTAATGCAATCATATTAATCAATATAAATAATAAAAGTTGATAAAATAATTTTATGCCTTCTTGACTCATGACATAATTTCATTTGATTTAAAAATACAAATTTATAAAAAGTTATCACTCAACAATTAATTGAAATTCCTTTGAATTCAAAGAGTTAAAATATATATATAATATAGGACACATGTTCATGAGACTTAAATCTCGAGTTAGTAGTCCATTGTCAATTAATTATATGTTTTATAACAAATTAAATATTTACAATGCATTTGATTTTAAATAATATTACATTTATACATCATATTAATGCATTTTATAGGAAATTAGAAGTCAACAAGTGACCTTTTTCCTTGTTGATTTCCAATATGATATGATTGCAATTAAAAATATTAATTGCTTTAAATATATACAAATCTAGGAAAATTTATGGATTGTGAAATAAAATATCTTCTATTTCAAAAAAGTTCAAATCATTCACCTATGGCTCATTACCAATGCCCCATTTCCTATTTGCCTTCATAATGCATGTAGCATTTATCAAGTAAATTATCTATAATTTTTTAGTAAGAGTTGCATCTTTATTTATGTTGAGCGTTATTTCAAAATGTACATTCACATTTATGTATGAGTATTAATGAATATAACTACATAGAAATAAATAAAAAATGACTTTTTCCCTCAATGTATCATATAAGATGGCTTTAATGACAAATGATCCATTTAAAAATGTATATCAAAACACCCACACATTACAAAAATAAATCCTTGGTAAAAGAAAATTCAATGCAAAAAGGATTGTCAATAACAATAAAAATATATATTAATATAATTTTTAATTCCCATAGATTTTGAAAGAAATAAAAAACCATACAAATTTATTCACAAAAATGTATGCTCTAGTTGCATTGAAAAATTGGAATGCTTCTGTGAGAAAATTTATTGAAAGAATTGTGTTCATCCATTATAATGAAGTACATGTTCTATTAAGCATCCTAATGTACTCACATTTTCCTTTGATACAATGAAGTGCCTTATCAAATAGAAATAAAATCTTCACAAGCTAAGTATCTTTCTCTTGTCCTATATATGATTTTATTAAGATGTGGTGTGTCTGATATCCGATGAATTGAGAATGATGCTTTGATGTATTTATTAGGAATACAATTGATTTTTCATATTTATCTCCACATTGGGACCACACATCAATCAATATTTTCTCATAGAATTGTATTGGTCTTTGTGCTTTCACTTCTATTTGCAAATGACAACGAGACATGTCCCATATGAATTTAAAGTCCCTTATATCAATATTTGATTTTTCAAGTACTTGTCGAATGTACTTGTCAGTGAAATCTAATGTCCATATTGCAACATCATAAATTTTTAAGAAGGCCTTAAAAAATATGACCTATCACCAAACTACCAATCTAGTTTTCTTTGAATATGATGGCCTGATTCATCTCCAATGTATGATCGGAATAATATTCCTTCCATTTCAAAGATCAACATCATCTTTCAAGTTACATTAATTCTCATTTACATCTACATTGTAACCACATATATGACATTGACATATGTCCACTTCAACACTTCATTACTTAAGAACATCAAAACATACTACTTTAAAACACTAAAAAAATGATGTTAGTATATATTATGAATTTTCTCCATTTGTAACAAATCAAAATTTTCAAGGAGTTAAATGGAAATAAAAAATATTGTTATAGTGGCCCCATTCAAGTGAACAAATTATATGTCTAGTTTATACATACAACCTAAGACATTTATTTAATTTCTATGGAACAAGTATTACATGAATAGATTGACCAACCATATGGTTGATCTTAAGAGTTAGAATCATTTGTTTAATCTCAATTGACAAACATAATTGCAATGGTCAAATTCAAGTAAACAAACTAACTATATGTTAATTTCCACATAGAACCTAAGGCACTTTTTAGGTTTCAAACAAACTAATTAATTATATATTATTTTGTAGAGTATATCACTTAGTTACTTTTGGTGCTTATTTTAGTGCAATATTTACTTCTATTGTTGATTCTACATACAATCTAATATAGTTTTTTAACTTTTATGGAAAAACATAAGTTATAAGAACTTCAAAGCATAATTTTAAGAGGTCTAATGACAAGATAAACTAAAACGGAAAAAATAATTGCAATTATCCAAATCAAGCAAACAAACCAATTTTCTAATAATTTCTATATACCACTTGATCCATTTTACAAATTTCTATAAACTAAGAAATTTTGATAAGAACACATTAAACAACCATTCAAATAGATAATTGTCATTAAGGCAATATCTTGCTAGCAATAAAAAGAAACAATAATATTTTATTTCTATTAATATATTAGTAGCATGAAATACAAGTCAAATTAAATTAATAAAGCTTACAAAAATAAAATAATAAATCATGATGTATTTGGAATCTCATTTGCACCATAGTCCCTACAAGATAAAAACATCTGTACAAAAACATATGACATATATGCATAAGAACAAGGAATTTCAAACCATATGCAAGTTCACTACAAGAAAATGATAGGTTAAACTTCCTTAATTAATATTCATTTCTTCTCTTAATGCCTAACAATTGGCAACAAAATATAAACTACTTTTGAAAATGTCATATCATTTTGTCACATACCCCCTGGGCCTAGTTTGGCAATTACCTATGAGGCTCCCTTTCCTTAAAAAACCATCAATTAAAATTAGCTTCAATATCCTTCACACACATAGTTATTTAGTCATTTCTTAAACATATACTAATCATGCAACTATACCCATACTCTGAAAAAAATTGACTATATCAACAATGATGCACCATATCCCATAGCACCATACTACAAACTTATCCTATGCTTTACTACATACATGATGGTAACCTTTATATCCAATTATAAGACTTACATTTCAACTCAACCTTACAACATAGAGGCATCATTCATGGTATTCCACCAATACAATTCTTGATGTCACAACATTAGCATTAATGGAACATTATCTTATCATGGCCATGAATCATGATCATAGTCCTACTGACATTGTGGAAAGAAGATGAAAATATATCTTATGTAATACAAGCCTCAGTAGATGCATTCCACATTATAATGCATAACTTAGATGACCTGAACCATAGGCTTACCCAATTCAAGCCTTATAACGTAATTATGTATATATAGTATCTCAAGCCTATTTTTCACCATCTTAAAAATTGAGATAGCACCTAAGTTTCAAGATGTGCCAAATAACAATTAATGTATAAAACCCATTTATTAGATTCCTCTAATAAAATTAGCTTGGATTACATTTATGTGCAATAATTGTCCCATACCACCACATATACTCATCTCATAGACATAGTTAACACATTCTACACAGTCTTAATGATCACATACAATATCTCATAACAAGGGCAAATCAAGCAATTTCTCACATATGCTAAAGGAATTGAAAATACAAAGGGTAGGAATCCAACATATAGAAGATCACATGGAAACAATATTATCTGAATGAATGTCACTTGGAAAACTGAGCACTGCCACCCAACCTAGAACTGGCTTTCACCAATTCACCATCGAGCCGAGAGTTCTTGCCATGGATCAATTGTCCCATGTTAATCTCTTCCATGGGTATTAAATACCCCATTTCATGATATGGTTTCCATTAGCAGCATCCCACTTTTATGGATATTTTATCCATTTTCCTAGGCTTTTCCTAGAAAATCTTGCCTTTATCTCCCGCGAGGCTTTTCCTCATAAAATATTGCCTTTATATCCGGCAAGGCTTCTATGTTTTTTCTTAAGTTAGCATCTTTCTCCAGCTAAGTAGCTTAATGGATATTTATCTCCAAATCCATTTCTCATCTAGGTTTGGATTTAGAAGTCTTATCATGAAAGGATTATCCATTCCCATTCACCAATGATATTGGGAAAGAATCTCATCTCTTGGTGTCTTTCTTTTCCAAGTGATTAATTATTTATTTATTTCATAAAATATTTACTTTTCTTGTTACACATCAGACCTAGATTTTCTCAGCTTAGTTTAGAAAGGTTTTACATACAATGGAGGGGTGTTACATACTACCCCCTTAAATTTACACCGTCCTTGGTGTATTACTGCATATTAAAATATTATTTCCTCATTCACAGGTAGTTATCTATGAATTTATAGGCTCCCGTGACCTTTCCATCTCATGCACATCTTTTGATTTATATTAGTTACAAAGGAGCACATATCCTTCCATTGCTACATGTAACATTTTGTTTCATTCAATTTTGTCAGATATTTTAGATGCAGAAAATCAACTTTGTTTACCATAGTTAATATCATAACTTGATATACAATACTACTATTTGAGTAGCTACGAGTTAATCTTTCCCACTATTTAACTATGATTCCTCTTTTCCATTATATTTAAATAATATAAATGCATGTTATTCCAATGCCCTTGTGCTCTTGCTGAACACTTGTTCTTGTATTTTCCCTGCATTATTCACAACAAGTCAAACTAGCACCTTTTACCAATCAACATCTATAAAATATAATATCAGGTTAGCTCAAACATAACCATCAAAATCATAACCCACATGTAACCATCATAAATCATAATCATCTGTCATATGTATACTAAGAATGAATTAAGATACTGTTACTTATCCTTAGTTTCCACCTTTATCCTCTCTCTGTATGCACTCTGGATCGGTTGCTACACCAGCCAATAATCGAGTGCCTTATCCTCAATCATGTGTACATCACACACATAATGTGCATCACACACATACAACTATACCGTCATCCAACATCATGCAATACCTGCATCCACACCATCACATTTGTACCACATGTACACAATACCACCTATACAATGTGTACACTATACTCAAGCATCATATGCACGACTTTTACATGCTTCACATGTTTTCAAACAATGTTATTATTATTATCATAACATCAAGTTATGCAAAAAATCCCTTTATTTATTTATACTACCCTTAGAAAAATCCAATCAAACCATGCTTGGTTTGTTGGTTGGAGAATAAGGAATCCATGGCCCTGTTTACTTCTACAACTGGAGCATAAATGAATAATTTTATGTCCAAGTATTCAAACACTATTATTTCGCTAATCCTTTTCCTGTATCTTATGGTTGCAGGAAATTTTCAACAAAATGATAACATAGATGCATAATACAACTTTAAAAACCAATAAATTTGAGTTTTGGGATTGAATCTGTCCCATAGACAAGGTTTTGAAGAACAACAGAATATCACCTCCGCCCCATCATGAAACAAACTTATTGACTATGATAGTTAGTCTAGTATGTTATTCAATATTATACTTGAAGTTTAATAACAACTTTTAGCCTTGCGTTTAAGAAAAAATCATTTGGTACTCAAAAGTAGTCCTCACATTAACTAGTTATATCATATAATTTATTGTTTTATCTTTTTTACCACTACTCCCAACACTTTGTTGGCCACGAATAATTTAGTGACTATCCAAAACCAATTGAATAATCATTATGTCAGTACATACACCTCCCATACATAAGTTTATAAATGAAACCTACAATACTCTAAATTTCATACCCATTGAGTTTTTAGGCACTATGTGTACTAGGGTGTAAACCTAGGTCATTAGTATGTTAATATTCCCATATAATAGTAGATCATGACCTCGTAGAATATAAGTCATAAATTTCTTATGAATTAATTGTTATGTTGTCATATTCAAAACTAGATCACTATTAATGCATTTCAGATTGTACGATTGTCAAATTTATTTGAACAGATTGCTAGATAATATTTTATCAACCAATTATCTTGCAACAATCTTGATTACTAGTACCACTTAGCCATTAATATAGTGAAGTGTTATGAAACCAACTCACAAAAAGATAGAAAGGATAGTTGAAAGCCTTAGAATTCAGCCTCTTCGAGGGGGCAACCTCCTTTACATTACACAAATGAATAATTCTTGGATGATTCAAATGACAAAACCTCATAAGAGTCTAAGGGGTCACAATATAACCAAGCCAACCTAACAATAATAATATAAAGGCACAAAAATAACAATAGAGAGATTATATAGGGCATAGTAATAACAATATGGGGACAATAGGGGCACAACAATATTAATAAGGGATACAACTACAATATTAATGGGGGCATCACTAGTATTTTAGGGACTTAACATGCCCCTCTCCTTCAAAAAAGTGTTGTCCTCAACGCTTGAGTAGTTATCGATGCTTTTGTATAAAATTCTCATCCTCCCTAGTGGAATCTTCAGTGGATAAGTTCTTCCACTTGATGAGATACTCTGAAATGGATCGATTTCGTAGTTGTTGAGTTCTTGTTTCTATGCCTACTTCTAGTTCTAATATAATTTTTCCTTCCTCATTAAGTTCTGGCAATATTGTTTGAACTGAGAGCTTGTCATCTATAACCTTCTTTAAACATGAAACATGGAAAATTGGGTGCACTCGAGAAGCTGCAGGAAGCTCCAATTTGTATGCCATAGTACCAGTCTTTTGCAACACCTTGCACAGACCATAATACTTTGGTGAAAATTTGTTATCCTTCTTAGCTTGCTTGAGGGACATTTGTTTATATGGTTGTAGCTATAGGAATGCCCAATCAACTACATAAAAACTTATTTCACTCCAGTGTGTATTGGCCTGTTGTTTCATTCTATTTTGCGTCAAAACAAGGCTATCCTTTAAGAGTTGGAGAACTCGTTGTTGATGCTTGATGTGATGTTCCATTGCTTGAACCTTAGAATTTTCTCTTAAATATGATTTGATGGATGGTGGCTGATATCCATAAAGTGGCATAAATGGGGTCATTTTTGTTGCAGTATGGAAGGAAGTGTTGTACCACCATTCAGCCAAAGGCAACCATTTGACCCATTGTGTCTATTTATCAGATACAAAGCAATGAAGATATCCTTCCAAACATTTTTTTACTATCTTTGTTTTCCCATCAGATTGTGGATGATAAGATGAGCTATGAGCTAACTGAGTACCAAGACAAGAAAATAATTATGTCCAAAGATTTCCTGTAAAAATGGGATCTCTGTCACTTACAATAATCTTTGGGTTTCCATGTAGCTTTTGAATTGTTTCCATAAATAACGTAGAAATTGTACTGGCTTTAAATGGATGTGATAATGCACAAAATTGTGCATACTTGGTAAGTCTGTCAACTACCACCATGATGAAACTCTTTCCCTCAGACTTGGGTAAACCAGTGATAAAATCCAGTGAAGCCTCCTCCAAACGTTGGCTTGGAATGGATAAAGGTTGTAATAGACCTCGTGTCTTAATTGTTTGAGCTTTATTTTATTGGCATACTAAACATTTCGCCACAAACTTTTGAATATCCAATTTAAGGCCATCCCAAAAAAATTCCTTCTTAACCCTGTGGTATGTTTTTAAAAATCCTGAGTGCCCTCCTAAGGGAGAAGTGTGCAATTCCAGAAGAATCTTTTGTTTGAGTTGGGAATTATTACAGAGGTATAAGTGATATTTGTACCATAACGAATCAATTTTCCAGCTGAATGTATCAGATGTACTGGAATCTTGTTGTAATTTTCAAATAATTTCCCACACTTCTTCATCATTCTTCCATTCCTCCCTTGCTTCATTTATCCAATCTGGTTGGATAATAGAAATGGCACACAATAATGCTTCTACATCCTCATCCTTTCTTGAGAGTGCACCTGCCACAACATTTTGCTTCCCTTTTTTGTATATGATTTCAAAGTCATAACCCAACATCTTTGTGACCCATTTTTGTTTTTCTTTAGAGGAAAATCTTTGTTCTAAAAAGTATTTAAGGCTATCATGATCCGTTTTTACCTTGAAGTGTTTTCCCATTAGGTAGGGTCGCCATTTCCTAAGTGCATGTAGTATTGCCAACATTTCCTTCTCATAAATAGCTTTGTGTAAATAATTTACCCTGATTGGACAACTTTCGAAAGAAATGGGTCTTTCATCTTGCATTAAAACAACACCAATTCCATTTCCAGAAGCATCACATTCCATAATAAAGGTTTTTGTGAAGTGTGGTGTAGCTAAGACCGGTGCTTGGCACATTGCCTCTTTAAGATATTCGAAGGCCTTTGTTGCTTCTGGAGTCCATGAAATGCATATTTCTTTAACAATGTTGTTAGAGGTGCTGCTATTTTCCCATAATTCGTAACAAACTTGCGATAATACCCTGTCAACCCGAGAAATCCTCACAAATTCTTTTTGGATGTGGGGATTTTCTATTCCTTAATGGCTTTAATTTTGCTAGGGTCTACCTTAACTCGTTCAAAAGATACAATATGACCCAGATATTCCATGTCTTGTACTCAAAAGAAACATTTGGATCTATTTGCATATAATTGTTTCTCCTCCAATAGTTGTAGCACTATATCAACATGTTCAACATGATCCTTCGAAAACTTGCTTTAGATTAGTATATCATCAAAAAATACTAACACAAATTTTCTAAGGAAGGGTTTAAAAATGGAATTCATTAAACCTTGAAATGTAGAAGGTGCATTGGTAAGGCCAAAAGGCATGACCAAAAACTCATAGTGATCCTCATGAGTTCTAAATGCTATTTTCAGAATGTCTTGAGTCTTCATTCTGATTTTATGATATCTTGAATGAAGATCTAACTTGGTGAAGTAAATTGATCCATTCAATTCATCCAATAATTCATCAATGATAGGAATGGGAAACTTATCTTTAATAGTGTGCTTGTTGAGATCCATATAATCCGGACACATGTGCCATGATCCATCCTTCTTATGCACCAATACTACTGGAGTAGAGAAAGAACTTTGGCTAGGTTGAATTATACCAGCCTCAAGAATTTCTACAACCATACATTCAATTTCACTCTTTTGGGCATAGGGATATCTGTACGGCTTGATGTTTGGAGGAACACTTCCTGGAATCAAATGAATAGCATGATCCTGATCATGAATAGGTGGGATACCTTTGGGAGTCTCAAATACCTTGGAATGATTGTCCAAGACTTTTTGGAGATCTGGAGAAATAGATGATTTCGATGTGGAAACATCTAGCGAACATAATTGTGCAATTAAACCTAGTTGTTCCTTTTTTAGAAGCTTTGTCGTACTGTAGAGCTGATTATCTTTCCTACTTTCCATGCAATACCCCTTAATTCAACTTCCTTTCCTTCCGCATAAAATTTCATGAAACGTTCTTGAAAGTTAAAATCTATTGCACCCAAGGGTTGTAGCCATTGGACTCTTAGTACAACATCAACACCTCCCATTGGAATGGAAAGCATTGGGCTATTCAATACATATTCTCCCATGGATAGCTTGATATTATGGCACTTTCCAGAGCAATTTATTGTTCCTCCATTTGCAACCATCACTTACTCTCTAGTGCTGGATATAGGATGCAATTCAATTCTTTTGCTATCTTACAATGAATAAAATTGTGGGTACTTCTTGAATCAATCAACACTATTACCTTTTTCTTCTTGATATGTCCTTCTATATTGATGGTTTGAGGAGTAGTAATTCCATCCAATGCATTACAAGGTATGGTCAGATTCATTTCTTCCTTATCTAGGCTTTGTTCCTGGAGTATATCCTCTTATTTTTACCTTTCTTGTTCCTTTTCTTCTTCCTCTTCACGATCTATGTAGACTAATTTCTTCTTAGCACACTTATGACCTTTAGTTTATTTTCTATCACAACTGTAACAAAGTCCTTTTTCTCTTTTTTCTTCCAATTGTTATGGTGTCAACCTTATAGGTTGTGGAAGGCTAGGGGCAACAACACTCCCATCTTTATAGTTGTGAGTGATAGGCTTTCTGGTTGCCATAATTTTTCTTTCCTTTTTCTTGCTAACTTGAATGCCTTCTCTAATGAATCAAGTTCCCAAAGGTGAAAATCATGTTGGATATTATCCTTTAAATTCCCTATGAACACATCAATCCTATGCTCCTCTGGAAAATTTTTACCCTTATGTTCAATTTTTGGAACTCCTTAATGTGCTCCATCATTGAACCCTTTTGTTTGAGACTTATCAATTGGCTAAAAAAGGTGTTTGTTTTTGTATCCTCATAGGGTGTTGTCATTTCTTCTATAAAAATTGCCCAAGTGACAATTTTTTTACGAGAGCAAAGCCATTGAGACCATACAAACTGATTTGGTTCCAAATATAAAGTTGCAATACATACCTTTTGTGTATTTTGCACATTATTGAGATCAAAGAATTGCTCCATCTATAGTATCCATGTTGCGGGATCCTTGCCATCAAACTTCCTCATATCGATTTTTGGAATATGGTGGATCTCTGATCCAACATTAGAGTCTATGAAATCATGATTAACATTTCTTTTGTTCTCATCATGAGTTTTCTTTACTACCCTTTCACCATTAGTGACCATTTCTTGTAGTAGCTTATTCAAATTTATCTTCAATTCTTCCATCTTATCATCTATTCCATCCATATTAGCATCCATGCCATTCATGTTAGCTTCCATGCCATCCATCTTAGCTTCTACGTCTTTCTTTAAACCATCCATCTTAGCTTCTATGTCTTTCTTTAAACCATCCATTTTAGCTTCTGCGCCTTTCTTTAAACCATCCATCTTAGCTTTGACACCATATATCTTAGCTTATACATCTTTCTTTAAACCATCCATCTTAGATTCTGTTACTTTTTGTGCGAGTGACATTTGTTGCCCTTATTCTTGTAATTTTGATATATCATGTTGCATTTCTTCCTCTTCTTCATAAGTCATGCTAGAGCTTTCAGGTTGCTTACTAGGTGTTTGCATTTTCTTTTCTTTGGGCATCAATTACCGATAATAAGGCTTTACTATGCCCTTTGAATCCCTTCAAACTAATTTTTCAAACCAAGCTTATGCAAAATTTAAAAAAAAAACTACACACCGTTTTTCACTTTGTAGGAGCTCGATATTGAATCTGATGTATCTCTGTAATTTTGGATCATCTAGTTCTAAAATTGCGACCTGCAGTAGTCCTCTGTGTCCTCTTTCCAATTCCACCAGTCTAATCGAATTTAGATTCTCCAAGGCAGAGTTATGCACAATCTCCCAAGATGACTTGATTATAAACCTTTCCAGAATAGAAAACTTGTCTGAAGTGCCAAGTGTCACTATTTTGATCTTAGTAGTTGAAAAATAGAAATAGGAAACTATAGTCCGTCCTCTTTTTGTGACATTTTACGAAATGTCAATCTGATACTTAAAACAAAAGTTATGACTATTTTCCCCAGGTCACCTATTTCGAATGAAATTCAGGTGTCTGCAAAAAGACCAACTTCCTTAGATGATATCTCCATAAATATTGCGTGTAAAGCTCTAAAATTAAAACTTGAGGTTCAACGTGATTTCGCCTCAAATGGTTTTTTTTTTCTTCTGAAACGCCATAGATTTTATTTTTTTTTATAGCAAAAATGCCACGATGACCTATTTGGAGCAGCAAAACCCTAGAATCCAAAGCTCTGATACCAAATGTTATGAAACCAACTCACAAAAATATAGAAAAGATAGTTGAATGCCTTAGTATTCAGCCTCTTTGAGGGGGCAACCTCCTTTACATTACACAAATGAATAATTCTTTGATGATACAAATGAAAAAATCTCCTTTCTATATATAGGAGTCTAAGGGGTCACAATATAACCAAGCCAACCTAATAATAATAATATAAAGGCACAAAAATAACAATAGAGGGATTCTATGGGGCACAGTAACAACAATATGGGGACAATAGGGCAAAACAATATTAATAAGGGATACAACTACGATAGTAATGGGGCATCACTAGTATTATAGGGACCTAACATCTATGGTCCTCAACTGCTTGAAGATAAACTGAAACTCCTCACCTCACTAGAGGAACTAAGAGAAAGATACCCAATCATCCCCTGGATTTTTTTTGGGGGGGGCGTGGGAACTTCAATATGATCATATCACTTTAGGAAAAAAAGGGGGAAGCATAATGTTGGGACAAGACTCACTCACATTCCAAAACTTCTTAGACAACATGAAACTGGTGAGCATGGAGACAATAAATGGCATCTTCACTTGGAATAATAGGAGAGGGGGAATCGCCCAAGTTGCATCGAAATTAGATTGCTTCATACTCTCGGAGGACCTCCTTCTCTTGGGTCACTCTATGACCATCTGGATTCTTCCTTTCGGTGGCTTGGATCATTGGCATATACAGTTGGAAGCTTCTTTCATTGGAACCCCAAGAAACAAACCTTTTGGGTTCGAAAATGCATGGCTCACCCATCCAAACTTCTTCAATAATATCAGAAAGTGGTGGGTGGAAGACATGCCCACTCAGGGCAAAAAAATGTTCATCTTGCATCAGGGACTCAAACATAACAAATAAACGCTCAAAGAATGGAATAGAAATGAGTTTGGCAACATTTTTGAAGCCAAAAGATAAGTGGAAAGTAAATTGCAAGAAACTAATAAAATTCTCATCAAGGAAGGATTCACAAAGGAAAGGAAGGTACTCTATAGCAAGAATGGGTCAATAGATCTCAACAGGAGGAGATCATCTAGAAACAGAAATCTAGAGTAAATTGGATTAAAGAAGGGGAGAGAAATACCAGGTTCTTCCATAAATCTACTATGAAACACAAGGCTCATAATAGAATCACAAAACTCTTGGATCCACAAGGGAAGGAGTTTAATACTAACAAGGAAATGGAAGTGATGTTGGTTCAACACTTCAAAAGCATAACAGTGGAAACCTTGGCAGACAGATCTCAATCCATTAAGAACTTCACTAAGAATATTTCAAAATTGGTGACTAAGGAAGATAATTATAATCTCAATAGGCCAGTTATGGAGGAAGAGGTCAACGAAGTGATCAAGGAGATGCACAATGGGAAAGCTCTAGGCTTGGATGGTTTCAATGTAGATTTCTTCAAAACATGCTGGGAAGTAGTCAAATACAATGTTCTTGATGTGGTAAAGGACTCGAGAAAATCAAGAAAAGTTCTTAGAGCGATTAATGAATCTTTCATAGCTTTAATCCCTAAATAGGAAAAGGCCACGACACCAGAGAGATTTAGACCAATAGCTCTATGCAATGTCGTGTACCAAATAATTTCCAAAGTTATTTCTAACAGAATCAAACCTCTACTCCCATTGCCAGTTATAGAGGAGAAAACTGCATATGAGGAAGGTAGACAAATTCTCAACAACATCATCCAAGTGCATGAACTGGTCCATTCCCTCAAGATCACTAAGCAAGCAGGAATGATAATACAAATGGACATAGCGAAGGCCTATGATAAACTAAGTTGGCAATATATAAAGGAAATTCTTAAAGCTTATGTCTTTGACTTCAACAGGATAAAGTGGGTTATAGCACTGGTAACCACAACAAGTTGCTCTATGCTTCTCAACGGCTCACCATCCAGCACTTTTAGGCCTTAGGCAAGGTGATCCTATTTCTCTATTCCTCTTCATTATCATGATGGAAGGATTAGGCAGAATGATCAATGCAGCCAAGAAGGAAGGAAGAATCAAGGGGCTAAATATGACTCACAATGGGGAATCATTGATGAGTCAACAATTTGTGGATGACACTATGCTGCAAGGAATACCCATTGCCAAGGAAGCCAAAGCCTTCAAACAAACCCTGAATGAATTTGCTAATGCTGCTGGCATAAAGGTAAGCCTTACAAAATCCAAAGTTTTCAGCGTGAGGGTTTCCAGCACGAGGGTTTTGGATAGCTGGTTTTCATGGTTCCTTTTCTTCTGCAGATACCCGAGCCTTTGAGGATCCATCATTTCCTACATTCTCCGGGTGCACCTTCCATACTCTATTTTTCATTGGCCGAATTTGTTTATTCGCATCTCGCTCCTGACATATGCTCTCTGAACCTGCTGACATTATGGAAGAATAGGATGTTGTTGATTACTCTGCAGATCCTCTGGAAGGAATATCTATCTCACATACCCCTACCATTTCTCAAGGTATGTATAACCCGCTGCATTCAAATCTGGCCTCTTTTACTAGGGGCGATCCATCTCTATTAAGCTCGGCGACTCTTCCGATCCATCCCCTTTCTGGGCCTGCTCTCTCCTCGTTTTCTTCCTCTGTGGTGACCCTCGGATCTACGATGGAAAATGTTCCCTCCTTTCTCCTATCTGCCCCCTTCTCTGCCTCTGTTTCGTGGCTTTCTAGATCTAATCCGCCTCCCATTGCCCCTATCACCGACTCTCTGTTTTTGGATCCTCTCACTGGCAGCCTCCCTCGTAATGCTTCTCTCTCTGATCCGTTGACCCCCCCCAGTGGCATCGATGATCCCTATTTTCACTACACTTCCCCTCCTCCTGTTTCTGGAGCCTCCCCGCCGAATCGAGCATGGAGCTCATCCCAGGCTCCCGATACAAAGAGGAAGAACAGATGTTACAAGACCAAAGCAGAAGACATAATACTCAGACTTGAGGAGGATGTCCAGTGGGGCGATATTATGGAACATTCTGACAAAGTCCTAGTGGGTTGCATTAGGGGAATGAAATACTCAACTTCTCGATTGAAGGCCTGGGCTTCTGATATTTGGGGACACCATCTGAAGGACACCCCCATTGTACAAATATTAGTCAGAGGATGGTTTGCTATAAAATTTGTTGATGCCAACCACACTAACTGGGTCTTATCCTCTCAATGACATTTTCAACATGCTCCAGTTCTTCTTAAGCGCCGGACTCCCATGTTTGACCTCGAATCGGAGCAGATTGGCATTGGGCCCACATGGATTCGGCTACCAAGCCTCCCATTACAGTATTGGTCTGAAGTCATCTTCAGAAGAATTGGGAATGCTCTGGGTACCTTCTTGGATTATGATCGATCCTTCATTCTAATAGGTGTGATGACTATGCTCGTCTTCTCATCAACCTGGACACCAGAGGTGGTCTACAGGAATACATCACTTTACACTGGCAGGACTAGATGCACAAGCAGATTATCGATTACAAAGGGATCCCGTATAGATGCCACAAATGTCACCAAGTTGGACATCTATACCGGGATTGTCCTTACCTTCACAAGGGAAAGAAGTTATTTCAGGATGAGGCTGTCGAGCCCCCCCTCGCAATTTTCTGATCGGCCATAGTCGGAGCAACCTATCTCTGAGCATAATTTGACTACTGATGCTACGCTCGATCCTCCGGGCATCTTAGTTGATTACTCTATTTGCATTCCGCCAGAACCTATGCTGGAAGCCACTATTCAGACGGGCGATGGAACACCAGTCTCACATGCCTCCTCCCCTCATTTTCATCCTATATCATCTTCTGTCGTTCCTGCAACTTACCCAAGCACTTGCCCATCTGGATGCTCACCTGAGCCTCACACGGGGAAGCCCCTCGGTCTCAATGATCCCCTGCACCCTCTTTCACTCATATTCTCCATTCCGCCTCCTGATCCTGCCATTCCCCCGAGTTCGCCCTCCTTGAATACCACCTCCATCTCCGCCTCCCTTGCCTCTTCCCCCCCTACATTCCCTCGATATTCCCTCAGATCCCGATCTAAAGATAGAGGCATCGATGCTATTGGTCTTGACATCATATCTGCTCCGGTCACCCTTAAGCATTCTCGGGGTCGACCATCTCGTATTTCAAAAGCCAGACACACTGTTGATGCCGAAGTAGCCATTGGGCGATAGCAAACCATCCTCCGGGCCCTTAGAGTGAAGCAAGGCCCAGCCCCTCATCCTTCATGAAGGTACTCTCATTCAACTGCAGGGGTTTTGCTAGTTCCGCCAAAAAACTAGCTCTCAGAAGATTGCTTACCATATCTCAACCCAACTTCATTCTTCTTCAAGAGACTCTCTGCCCTGCTGACACCCTTGTCCAGTCATTCAAATCTTGGCTGCCTTACTGGACTTTTCATGCAATTGACGCATCAGGGAGATTGGGTGGATTAGCTATAGGGATACACAACAAAAGAGTCAAGATCCGCAACATTTGGGGAGGCAGAGGCTTCATCGGCCTAGACACTTATGTTCTCTCCACGGAAATGGACTTACGAGTCATCAATGTTTATTGTCCATGTACTAGCAGGGCTCCCTTTTGGAATGCGCTACTTGAATCTGATTTATTAAAGGAGGACAATATAATCCTCGGTGGCGATTTAAATTTCACTCTGGGTTATTGCGAATCGTGGGGGCACTCTGCCAGGTAGACCCATTCTTGGAAACCATATCCAATCTGCTGGAGGAGCATCATTGGGTAGACATACCCATTGCTAGACTACAACATACTTGGTCCAACAATAGAAGTGGAAACCAGAGCTTGGCCAGAAGATTAGATAGGTTTCTGCTTAAGGAACCTCTATATAGCAGACTTCCTCGCATAAGGCAGTGGATCGGTTCCGGAGGCATCTCGGTTCACTGCCCTATCTACCTAGAGACGGTAGACACCTACATCAAGATCAAGAGCCCCTTCAAATTTAATTCTACATGGCTAAAGGACCCCTCCTATATACAGCTGGTTACTGAATATAGGCAGAACAATCCCATTCATGAACGTGAAGACCTTTCTGTCAGTTTCGTTAGGAAACTAACCAAACTCAAGTGTTTATCCAAGCATTGGGCACATCTGAAACGCGTCTGCGAAGACCAAACTCTAAAGGAGGCAGAGAAGGTCATTGCTGAACATGAGATATCTACTGATGGCATTTTCTCTAACGCAGTGAGCAAAGAATAGTTCAGCTCCCTCATAGCCAAGCGAACTCAGATATTGAAGGATAGAGAAGAAAGCTGGCGGCTACGAAGCAGGGCCATATGGCTTACCGAGGGCGACAACAACACAAATTTCTACCATAAGTTCGCCAACGGCTGCAAAGCTATCAACTCAATATGGGAACTAAGCGATGAACAAAATCAGAAAATTACATCTCAGAGGAACCTGGCCAGCTCAGCAATCGAACATTTCAAAGGCATCTATAGAGCCCCCAGAGAGGCCAATATTCTGGAGATTATGAGATTGGCAGAAACATTTCCCAGATTCGTTGTACAAGATGAATCAGAGGATATCATTAAGGAGGTATCCATGGAAGAACTTGAATCCACCATTAAATGGTTTAAGAAAGATAGAAGCCCTAGCCCTGATGGTTGGACCATCGAATTCTACATTTCCTTCCTTGATCTTCTGGGCAATGATCTCCTCAATATTATTGAACAAAGCAGAAGAAATGGCAGAATATCTTCCGCTATTAAATCCACTTTCATTGCTCTCATCTCGAAAGCCAACCACCCGACATCTTTCAATGAATTCCGGCCCATTTCCCTCTACAACTGCCTTTATAAAATTATTGCTAAGATCATCGTCAATCGTCTGAAACCCATATTATCTTGCCATATATTCCCGGAACAATTTGATTTCCTCAATCACAGGCAAATACACGTGGCCATTGCCACCACTCAAGAGCTCCTACATACTCTTCATACCAAAAATCAAAAGGGCCTGATATTAAAGGTAGACCTTTCCAAAGCCTTCGGTAGAGCCAACTGGCTTTACATCAGGCTTCTCCAGACTCACCTTGGCTTTCCCTACAACTACACTAAATGGATAATGAGCTGCATAACTGATGTATCCTACAACGTACTTCTCAATGGTGAAGCCACATCTTTCTTTTCCTCAGAAAGAGGGCTCAGGAAAGGTTTCCCATTATCTCCACTTCTTTTCCTCCTCATTATGGATGGATTAAGTCGGCTTATCACATCTACCCACGATAGAAATCACTTCAGTGGCATCAATATATCTGATAATTTTTATCTGACACACCTATTGCTTGTTGACGATATTCTCATTTTTCTTAATGGGTGCATAGGTGACACCACCTCTCTCCAGAACATATTTGCACTCTTTCAATAGGCCACAGGCATGCAGATAAATGAAAGCAAATCTTCAATCACGGCTGTGGGCTTCTCTCAACAGGAATGTACATTTGAATTACAGCGTTTCCCTTTCAACTCATTATCATTAGATGACGACATCAAATATCTGGGGTACAGATTAAAACCCCTTGGCTATCGGATTGCAGATTGGACTTGGTTAATAGCAAAGGTGGAGAAACGACTGCAGGTTTGGTATCACAGATATCTCTCTAGAGTGGGTATATTGACTCTCATAAAAGCAATCATTGAAGCCACTCCAGTATACTGGATGACCCTGGTGTGGACTCCTCGAGGCATCCTGAATAGACTACAAACCATTTGTGCCAGATTCTTATGGAAAGGTCATCACACCAGGAAGCAATTTGCCTAAGTGAAATGGGCTACCATAGCAAGACCCAAACGATGGGGCGGATGGGGCATTAAGAACCTCGACCTTTTTACCAAGGTGTTGGCTGCCAAGCTTGGATGGAACCTCTTGACCACAGATAGACTATAGTCTCGTGTCGCCCACGTAAAATACATCAAGCCTATGCACCTTATGGACTGGTTCTGCCTTCAACACATCCCTGGTTGAAATACATCAAACATATGGAAAGTGGTCCTCCAATCTTTACCTCTACTGCGTGAAGGTATTATCTCGCGCACCAAAGAAGGAAAGAGTGTGAGGATTGGGGTGGATCCGTGGGTCGGGTGTGGCAATTCACACAGGCTACCTGATGGACTGTTGATGCACCTTCATAACAGAGGCATCACGCATATGGCGCACATTGGGGACAGAGCGAATTCAACTTTTCTGCAACAAGCTTGGGCATCCCCCCGTACCTTAGAGATACTAGAATAGTGGCATCAAGATTGGAGGGCTTTCATTGACGCTCTCTCGCAGGCGCATATACGACTCACTGAAGGCCCAGATGATATTATCTGGGCAATCGCACCCCAAGACATCCACTCTCCCCGGTTGGGCTACATAAATCTCATGGAATCTCATAAGCCCTCAACTATTCTCCCCATCTGGAAAGACATTTGGTGGTCGAGGCACCAAATTTTTTCCGAATTATGCACAGGTAAGCACATCATACATTTTTCCATACAGAAATAGTGTCGACACATCCAGTTATTCGGGGATTCACAAATCGTTTGCAACTGGCTGAATGATTCAACACAATGTTATTCTTTCTCTCTGAGTCACATCCTCCAAGAGACAAAAATATTGATCACATCATCTGAATCCTTCAAATGCAGCCACATCTACAGGGAACAAAACACTGAAGCGGACCAACTCTCGAAAGAAGCAGCACAAAATCAAAGGGAAGACTGGCTGATTCAAGAGGTAATTGATGGAGCATCCCATCAATACTACCACAGACCATTTCATGATATTCCTTAGGATTGGGCATATAGTTCCATTATCTCGCAGTTTTTTTAATTTTTGATTATTACTAATTTTTATATTACATCTAAGTAGCTGAAGCAGTTTTGCTGGGCTCTCTGCGTAGAGCTGGATTATAAGCTGCCAATCATCTTTGTTTCCTCCAAATTATCAGACATATTTAGTCTCAGTGATAAATGAGGCATCTTCAGGAAGGTCACCGACACACACTTTTGAATGCAAGTGCATCTACAAAATGTAATTTCTCCATTAATAGAAATTACAACTTTTTCCTTATGGAAAAAAAAATATAGACATTTCAATCCAGAGACATCTCTCCATAATTCTTGGTTTTCAACAAGAGAATCTTCCCTCTAAATATCTGGGTATGCCTCTCACTGACAAACCACTGAGTAAGGAAGTATGGGAGGCAGTTACAAATAAGCTGAAGGACAAAGTCAACAACTAGACTAATAGATCCTTGAATTTAGCAGGAAGACTAGTTCTTACAAAGGTTGTCCTACAAATCATTCCAATTTACATGTTCTCTACCCCTCCAGTCCCTAAAGGAGTTTTACAGTAGATCCGAAACATACAAAGAAACTTCCTTTGGGGTAAATGGGAAGAGAAATAGAAATTGGAATTGGTAGCATGGGACAAGCTCTGTAAACCCAAAACCCATGGTGGTTTAGGTCTCCACGACCCAGACACCCTAAGCAAGGTCTTGGGGGAAAAACTTTGGTGGAGATGGCTAAATGAATCCAACAATCCATGGACCAAGTTATGGAAACAAAAGTATGCAACAAATTGGTAGGTAAAGGACCACATTCAAATGTCGAGACACATCAGGGGTTCTCATATTTGGAACAAGGGGTGGGAGAACAAAACATTAGTTCAGAATCACGACTTCTAGGAGATCAGAAATGGGAATCTGGTATGGTTTTGGGAGGACAACTTGCAATAGGAACAAAATCTATGTAGAGATAGTCTAGAAATCATAAAAAATGACACCCTTAATAAAGGTCTCAAAAGGGTAAGTGACTTTTGGGATCAGTCAAGAGGGGAAGGGAAATGGAGATTCTGGAAGGTACCATGCAGAGACCCCTTTGAGAACCCAAGCTAAAATTCTTGAAGATATCTTGGAAAAGAGATAGAATTAAACATCAACTTCAGATGATCTTCTCATATGGGGCAGAAATAACGAAGGAAATTTCAACCTTAAAGAAGCCAAAAGAATAATCACAGGTTTTGACTATTCAAATCCTGACAAGACTTGGAAAAACATTTGGACCAATCCTCACTAGATGAAAATCAAAATTTTCATATGGCTAGTTGAACATAAAAAGATTCTGACATGGGAAAATCTTAGAAAAAGAGGTTTTGTACGACCTTCTAAGTGCCATTTATGTGGTCTACAGGAGGAGACCATGGATCAACTTCTCAGCATGTATGAGTTCACCTCCTCCATCTGGAACTGGGTAGCCTCTATCTTCAACCAAACAGACAGAAAGGAAAATGGCATTACAAAAACTTTAAAGAATTGGAGGAAATACTTCTTGGAAAATTAAACAACCAATGTAGCTTGGTCACTGATCCTAGGCTTCTTGATCTGGGATGTGTGGAAAGAACGCAACAATAGGATCTTCAAAAATAAATCAAGCTCAAATCAAGGAATTGTGGCTTAGATTCTCAATCAGCTCAAAGAAGCTATTAAAGTCTTTGTCAAGCCAAGCAGTAACTCCATAAGGCAAAAATGATTTGTATGTTTTATTCCATAAGGTAGGTCTTCATTATATACATGAGGGAGAGACTGTTCAGTTCATCTCTCGATGACTATTCATATTTCTAATTTATCTATTTACATAAATTCACCCAATCACAAGGATTAGGTGTCAACATTCCCCCCCTTAATTTGAAGGGATGTTGGTGAGTCAAAGCATCATTCTGAATCGTTCAAGCTTTTCTCTTCCAAGCACTTTGGTGAAGATGTCTGCAATTTTCTCATTTGTGGAACAATGACAGATATGGATTGTTTTGGCCTCAACATGATGTCGAATCAGATGATATTTACTATTGATGTGCTTTGTTCGATCATGGAACTTTGGGTTCTTGGGCAACTTTATTGCAGAGGTATTGTCAATCATGAGTAAGTTGATTGTACTTGTTTTACCTACAAATCTTCAAGAATTTTCCTGAGCCACAAAATTTATTTTGTTGCTTCAGCTACTACCACGTATTCTACTTCTATTGTGGAATCTACTGGAACTGATTGTTTGCGTGATCTCCAGGAGACAGCTCCTAATCCAATACTCATAACATATCTTGAAGTTGAAACCCTGGTTTCTTTGTCTCCATCGAAGTCTGAATCAGAGTATCTAATCAAGCTGAAGTCGTCCACCTGTGTATACTTGATTCCAAAGCCTTGATTTACCTTCAAGTACCTTAGAATGCTTTTTTCAGTAGACCAATGTCCCTCACAAGGCTTTTGCATAAACCTGGAGAGGATTCAAATAGCAAACGAAATGTCTGGTCTAGTAGTAGTTAGGTAGTTGAGACTTCCTACAAGTTGTATATACTTTGTTGCATCCTCAAATTCTTTTCCTTCAATAGATGTGAGCTTTAAGTTTTGTTCCATTAGAGTAGTAAGAGGATTGCACTCTGTCATGCCAAACCTGTTCAATAGATCTCCAATGTATTTCTTTTGAGAAAGAAATATGGACTTCAGATGTTGGGTTACTTCAATGCCAAGATAGTAATGAACATAGCCGAAATCAGTCATTTCAAAACTTTTCCCCAATTCCTTCTTTATGGATGCAATGTAGCTTTCATTGTTCCCGGTCATCAAAAGATCATCTACATATACCACAAGATATACAACTGTTTTTCCAACTTTATTGACAAATAAAGTTGCATCATCAAGATCATAGTGTTTTAAATTGAGTTTCAGAAGATGCTCAGTTAGTTTTTCATACCAGGCTCGCGGTGCTTGTTTGAGGTCATAGAAGGACTTCACTAGTTTTCATACTTTATGTTCATGTCCTTTCACAACAAATCCTTTAGGTTGGGACATAAAAATATTCTCTTTTAGATCTCCATTTAAGAAAGCAGTTTTTATGTCCATTTGGTGGACTTTCCAACCGTTCTGAGCTACTAGTGAAAAAAGTGTCCGGATGGTAGCCCATTTTGCTATGGGGGAACAAGTCACCTCATAATTGACCCCTTCCTTCTGTGCAAAACATTTTGACACAAGCCTAGCTTTTTGCTTGCCAAGTGAGCCATCAGCTTTATACTTGTTACTGTAGACCCACTTGCAGCCAATTGGTTTGGTTCCTAATGGATGATCAACTAGCTTCCAAGTGTCGTTCTTTTTGAGGGCATCATAATCTTTTTGCATTGCTTCTTTCCATTCATCATGAGAAGCAACTTCTTTGAAGGAAGTTGGTTCAAAATCTGTAGACAAGTTCAATTCACAATCATAAGAAACATCCATATCAACAGGTGAATTAGAGTCATCCACATCACCTCCATTTTGTCGGTTTGAATTTCTAGTTCCTGCCTTTCCAACTTCATTAGGATG
The DNA here is from genome assembly GCA_000404065.3 of Pinus taeda. NCBI lineage: Eukaryota > Viridiplantae > Streptophyta > Pinopsida > Pinales > Pinaceae > Pinus > Pinus taeda. The sequence continues at coordinate 32,794 of APFE031212740.1, read as the reverse complement.
AACACTTTCAAGTGTCTTTGTTAGCCACTTTGGGGGAGCTTTTTCAGATGGTCTAGCATGCTCCGTTGATTGAGTTGGGACTTAATCAAGATTGAGTCTCCCAATTCTATCAATCACATCACTTAAAGCATCATCCATTGTTGGAGTTTCATGTGGGGGAGAGTGTTCTTCAGAAGAAGATTCCACATGTTGATCTAGTATAGGAATCCCCCCTTAAAGATGTGGAATCTGATTATCAAATTCATGAAATCATTTTGCTTTTACAAATATATCCAAGCGATGAAGTTGCCGCTCAACAGCATTGTTAGTTTTGGATGATTCAAGAAAAATGACATCTCTAGATACAACAAACTTCTTATTTACTTCATCATAGAGGCGGTATGCTTTGGAGGTGTTTGAATACCCCAGAAAGATACACTTACAACTTCTAGCACCAAGTTTGTTTCTATGTACCTTTGGTATCAAGGCATAACAGGTGGAACTAAAGACCCTGAGATGCTTTACTGAAGGAATGTGTCCATACCACATTTCATATGGAGTATTGTTTCTTATAGCATTAGATGGACATCTATTCTTTATATATGTGGAACATAGAACAACATTATCCCAAAACATTATCTTTACATTTTTGAAGAAGAGCATGGACCGTACCATATTTAAGACTGTCCTATTCATTCTTTCAGCTACACCATTCTGTTGGGGATTATGAGGCACAGTTGTTTGATGTTTGATCCCATGTTGGCGAAGATAGTTTTCAAATTCATTTGATGTGTATTATTTTCAATTATCAGTGCGAATAGACCCAATATGAGATTGTGCATCATTTTCAATCCATTTATGAAAATTCTTGAATGTTTGAAAAGCATCATATTTGTTCTTTAATAAATAAACCCAACACATTCTGGTGTAGTCATCAATAAATGTCATTATATATTTGTTTCCATTTACAGAAGGAACATGGATTGGACCACATAAATCTGAATGAATGAGTTCAATTTTTCTATGTGCTCTTGAATGTGAATCATGAAAAGACTATTTGCTATGCTTTCCTAGAATGCAAGCATCAAATTGTTTAAGTTTCCTAGGAATTGTAGGCAAACCAAAAACACCATTTTTCTTCAACAAGTACAGGTTGTCATAGTTCAAATGTCCAAATCTAGGATGCCATAATAAACTTGATGGAAGTGTACCTTCTTCATGATGAGAATTGTATGAGAAATGTTGTGCATGAGCAGAGGTTCCTTGCAGCTTCAGAAGCCTTTCTTCTTCTACTCCCCTCATGACAAGTGAGTGGTCAAATGCTTTTCTTACCTCAAGCTTGCCATCAAACATATGAATGGAATGACCTTTCTGGTGGATATGGACCAAGGACAACAAGTTTCTCTTGAGCTGTGGGAGATATAGAACATGATGTAGAAGAAAGTTCGAAAGACCAAGTAGTTTAAGCCTGATTGTGCCAAGCCATGATGGCTTGATTTTTGATTGATGTGCAAAGTATACTACTCCATCAACATTGTTGGTGAAATATTCAAAAAAATCTTTTCTATGAGTCATGTGGCAGGTTGCTCCTAAATCAAGCAACCAATCATTTTTCCAAGAAGCAAGTGAATCATTAAATAAATCTTCATTTACTCGAATGTTACATTGTGCAACAACATAGTGAGCAGATTCAGGTGCTTTACCTTTGTCTATATCATCAATTTTACCTTTCTGTTGGTTTCTTTTCTGCTCAATTTTGTCGCATGGTAGCTTGCATGTAGAGGAATCATGTGATCCATTTATTTTGCAGCGTATGCAATACAAATAAGTCTTTTCTCCTTGAGAGTCTCTAACCCCCCTGCCTCTGAAATCTCCTCCACCTCTTTCTTTGGAAGAATCTTGAGCAAGATTATTCTCTTTGTGTGCAAGAAGAGTTGTCTTTTTTTCCAAACCCTGCACTTTTTCAACAAACTTCTCCATCATAAAAATTTGAACTGAGCCCAAAAATAATTACAGTATTCATAGCAAAAAACTAATAATATTTTTCTATGACTTTCCAAAAAATGAAATCAACTGCAATCATGCAATATATATTTCACATCTTATACCATGGCACGTCATCATAAAGCAAAAAACATAAGCCCTAATGCCATCACCACATATCTTTCACTATCATTCAGTTGGAAAGCATCGGTCTATTTACTACAGCTCAAAGGGTCTAGATACTTGTTGTAGTCATAGTTACCCACCAACCATTAAAATAAAACACGGCAATTAGAAGAGGGACTACATCGACTCATTGCTGTTCTTTACCAATTTTGTGCCACGTCTCTCCAAAACACTACAAAACTCAGACTCGGCAGCGTTCAAGATTGTAATACACTGAGACTGTAATGCAGCTTAAATACAATAGACTTTTTAATATATATATAGCCAGTGTCCAAAATAGTGAACGCATGGAGCAGCGTACAGTTCAACGCATGTATTAAAATGATGTATATAAGGCAGTGTATATCACAAAACATTAGGCATTGTATATCTCACTTCTGAATGTGGACGGATTCCACAAGTAGCAGAAAATACCATGAAGGAAACACCCCGTGCATGCATGAAAGGATTTAAAGAGTCCACAACTTCAATCACACTCTCATTAATTATCTCCAACTATGAATGGCCCTTCTTCCTCAAGATCTCAATCTTTGAAGATCTTTGTTAATGGGTGAGCCTACATCAATAGCCACAAAAGATTGTTAGTTAAAATATAATGAAATCAAGGGGCCCATTTTCTTGACCCAAACCGTGCTCTAAAAAAATGAGAGTGTATACATTCAATAGGCATGAAACATCATAAATCAAAGCGTATACATTCAACAGGCATGAAACATCATAAATCGGACAACGTATACATTCAACAACTCGCTCTGAGAACACACTTGCAAGCCTTAGATTTTTACGGTACAGGTTATCACAATGTACAATTGTAGATTTTCACAAGAGTTACCAAAAGACTTGTATCCAAATGAGAAAGATAATGTAGAGGCTTTCAAAACCATTCCCCGGATGTGCACCAACAACCACACGGGTCTGACCACTGATTTGAGGGAATAGTCACGGGTCTGACCATTGGTTATGAGGGAACAGTCACAACTATGCAGGTCAGGTCATAGCCTATCTGAAAGGAGGTGCACCCTCACTAACATTTATGGACAAGCGTACAAGCACTGAATTATATGGACAATGAAAATTTCAGGCACTGAATTATATGGAGAGCAAAGGAGCAAACTAGGGAGTTACAAAGGACATAAAGGCTAAAAAAAGGAGCTGACTTTGATACCATGTCAGGCCAGATAGTAACTCCATAAGGAAAAAAATGATTTGTGTGTTTTATTCCATCAGGTAGGTCTTCATTATATACATGAGGGAGAGACTATTCAGTTCATCTCCCAATGACTGTTCATATTTCTAATTTATCTGTTTACATGAATTCACCTAATCACAAGGATTAGGTGTCAACAATCTTTATGAAGCAACCACCTGGGAAACCCCCTATTCAAAGAGACATCCTCATCCTTGAATAGTTGGGTCTTCAGTCTTATGGTACAACAGACACTAATAAGAAAGCAAGGTACAGATGAGATAATAAAGCTTTATGGTAACTTCCCCCTCACGACTTCCTGAAACTAAACATTGATGGAGCTTCAAAAGGGAACCTAAGGGATGTTGGTTATGGAGGAGCCATAAGAGATGCAGAGGGAAATATCCAAGTTATTTTTCACAGTCATTTGGGGAGGGCTACCAACAATATGGCAAAACTCATGGCCATTGAGAAACACTCAGAAATCCTAACATACTACAATCTACACAATACAATTATAGAGGCAGACCCAGAATTAATGATTAATTTTGTTAAAAGAATAAGCCCTGGCTCAGTACCAAATAAAGTTTCAAGGCATTGGAGACTTTTGCAGGTGTTTCATAGAGTTAAATCTCACCTCAGAACACTTAGAACTCTGAGCTTTGTTCATGTGCGCAGAGAAGCCAACAGAGTGACAGACAGGCTAGCCAATGAAAGAGTGATCCACATAAGAGAAAACAAGTGCCTCTTATGGGAGATTGTTTAGACTGGATAGCTTTGCAAGGACTGCAACACTCTGGCACGTGAAGCCATGGAGCATTACCAAAACTCCAAGGGGAAACAACTAGCAGAAATCTCAGATGATGGAAGTTAAGGGCTCAAATTACAGACAGGCTAAGTTATGGGCCTTGTAAAGGAATGGAGGGCAGAGGAAGGGAAGGCAGAGAAGGAAGAGTGTAAAACTAGAAAGTGGCTCCAGAGCTTCTCCTCAAAAAAGGGTGGTTTTGTAGTTGTTACCAAAGTTATCAGAAGCCCGATGGTGCTAGAAGTGGTTACACTGGAAATCCTCTGATGCCACAAAAGGAGTTACATGTTGCTCTTGACAGATTGAGAATACCAAATTCATCGGATGTGTATCCCCTACGCATCTCTTCAACCTAATATCCTCTTCAACCGTCACATACAGTGGAAGCAGATCTAGGGCTGACAATGGTCATTCTTGTTGGCGGTGGGATTGTGGCAATTTTACTACAGTTGCCCGGGTTATCGGGCGTCCCCATTACCATAAGCAGATTTTCGGAATTGCCTCCAATGCCATTGTTCATGCAACATGTGGTTCCAAACAAATAAGGAATACCGCCTTCATCGGGCGGGTAATTATCGTGCATTTAGTCCAGCCGATATCCATCACTGCCGTTAGAACTGGTGGCAGTAGATTGAGGGCTGAGGTGTAACGTGCTGGTTGGTGGTGGGGACATGATAGTTTTGCCATAGTTTCCCATGTAATCAGGTGTTAGCTCAACCACGAGCGGAGTTTTGGTAAAGCCTCTGATGCCATTGACCAAGTGAGACATGGATCCAGGTATAATGTGAATACCGCCCACAACGGATGGAGATCGATGGCTCACATCTGTAATGTTTGTTTTATTTGTATTTCCAAAGCCCGCTCCTAAGCTTTGTTGATTTTAATGTGTGTTGGGCCAGTAGACGGGTGAGTGCACATGTGGCATAAGCCATCATGTATATTATGTACCGTCTTTGTTGATTTAGTTGAATAGAAGGTCTGATTCTTGCCTGAGAGAAAAAAGGTATAAAGAGGTTTATGGAGTAAATATAAAAAGAGGTTTTATTTATTTACAATACCTCTTGTTTATTTATATTTATTTATCATATTTCTTTTATTTACCATGGTATTTGGCCCATAGCCTTGGTATATAATTAGATGTTGATTTCTAATCCTACTCATATATTTTTTATTTATTTATCATAAGCTTTATACCTCTTTTATATTTATTTATTTCATACCTCTTTTATAAATATGGTATTTGGCCCATGGTATTAATAATTATTTCTCCCATGGTATTTGGCTCATAGGCTTCACCTAAATAAAACATATTTTTTGAGTTTTCATAAATATAAACAGTTTATGGAATAAATATAAAAGGAGGTCTTATTTATTTACCTACCTCTAGTTTTTTTTATATTTTTATTTATTTATCATACCTTTACCGTACCTCTAGTTTATTTTTATTTATATTTATTTACCATACGTGTGGAGTAAATATAAAAAATGTTTTGTTTATTTACCATACCACTAGTTTATTTATAGTTTTATTTATTTACAATACATCTTTTTTTAGTGTTCTTAACCTCTTTGTATTTTAAATTTATATTGTTTTTATACATACTAATAATTAGATTCATTTTTAAATATGGCCGAAATTAGATTAAAAACCTTAAATGTTAAGGTTTTTATCTCAGATCTACCCCCATACTATAGAGAGCCTCTCTGCGCAATCAATCTAATTATTATTATCTATAAACACAATATAAATAGAAAATAGAAAGGGGTTTACAAACACTCAGAAAAGAGGTATGGTAAATAAATATAAATATAAATAAACTAGAAGTATGGTAAATAAATATAAATATAAATAAACTAGAGGTATGGTAAATAAATGGAAAGTGTTTTTATATTTACTCCATAAACCTCTTTATATTTAAGGAAAACTCAAAAAGAGGTTTTATTTAGTGAAACCTACGGGCCAAATATCATGAGACAAATAATTATTAATACCATCAGCCAAATACCATACTTATAAAAGAGGTGGTGGTAAATAAATACATATAAAAGAGGTAAAAGAGGATGTAAATAAATATAATTATATCAAATAGAATTAGAAATCAACATCTAATTATATAACAAGCCTATGGGCCAAATATCATGATAAATAAAAGAGATTATAAATAAATAAAAATATAAATAAATGAGAAGTATGGTAAATAAAAAAAACCTCTTTTTATATTTACTCCATAAACATCCTTATACTTACACTAAAAAAGGAGTTTTTATTTAGGTGAAGCCTATGGGCCAAATTATTATTAATACCATGTAAAAAAAACATTATCAACCCTAATATTAATATTAAAAGATTACTATTATTATTATTATTATTATTATTATTATGAATCATAATATTCATATTAAAATATTAATATTATTCAATTTAATAACTTTGGATTAAGACAATATTAAATTTGTTATATTATAATATATCATGATATATATTAACTCTAGATATATATGGGATGGAAGAACAAATGCATAGAGTGATAGAGGTGGAGAGTGGATAGATAGTGGGAGTGACAAGGGAGAGGAGGAATGAAGAGAGAGAGAGGGAGAGGAGTGATAGAGGTAGAGAAGGGTAAGAGGGAGAGGGAGAAACAAATATGGAGGGGGGGAAGAGAGAAGAAGAGAGGGAGGGAGATAGTGAGAGGATTGGAGAGCAAAGAGAGAAAGAGATGGGAGAAGAGAGAGGAATTGTGAGAGAGGAGGAGAGAGGGAGGGATAAAGAGATGGAGTTTGACGGGGAGAGAGGGAGGGAAGAAGAAATACATAGAGAGTGAGAAGTTGAGAGAGAGCTAGTTAAAAGGGACATATAGAGAGAGAGGTTGTATGTTTAGGGGTGAGATAAAGAGACAAAGGAGAGATAGAGAGAAGGGGGAGAGAAAGATAGAGGGGGGGATATACTAACATAGTTGGAGAGAGAGAGAGAGAAAGAGAGATAGAGAGAGATGGGGCAACATATAGGATTGGACAGAAAAGAGAGAGAGAGATAAAGAGGATTGGAGAGAGAGAATGATAGGGGAAGAGAGGGAGGTAGGAGAGAGAGGGAGAGAGAGGAATAACAAGAGATAGGACTTGAGAGAGAGGAGGAGAGTGATGGGGGAAGAGAGAGGATTGGGAGGCAAAGAGAGAGAGAGAGAGATGGGGGAAGAGAGAGGGAGGTAAGAGAGAAAGTAGGGGAGAGCAGACTTGAGGGAGGGAAGAACAAAGACATAGAGAGTGGGAAGTGGAGAGAGAGAGGGAGTGATAAGGAAGAGATGGAGAGAAAGTGTGTATCTTTGAGGGTGAGATAAAGACACAAATAAGGAGATATGGAGAGAATGGGGGAGAGATGGAGAGAGCAGAGAGGGAGGGATATAGTAATAGAGTTGGAGGGTGAAGAGAGAGAGAGAGTGTGTGTGATGGAGAGGTGGGAGAGAAAGGGAGAGAGGGGAAGGAAGAGAGAGAGGATGTCAGAGAGTGGAGAGGGAGGGAAAGAGAGATGAAGTTGGAGAGGGAGAGACAGGGAGGTACGAAGAAAGAAATAGAGAGAGAAAGGAGGAGAGAGAGGGAGGTGAGAAGAAAGAAATAGAGAGAGAAAGGTGCAGAGAGAGAGGGAGTGATAAGTAAGATGGAGAGAGAGCAAGAGAGGATAGAAGGAGGGAAGAGAGATAGAGGTGGGGGAGAGGGAGAGACGGGGAAGAGAGAGAGGGGGGAGAGGATGAGGGATGGATAGATAGATAGTTTGGAGAAAGAGAGTGTATGTTTTGTGGGTGTGATAGAGGGACAAAGGGAGACAGATACATATTAGATGGAAACTGAAGAGAGGGAAGAAGAGAGGGGGGGAGGGACAGAGAGATTGATAGATATGGAGTGAGATCTATGTGTTTGGGGGGTTGAGATAGAGAGAAAAATAAGTGGAGATAGAGGGAGATATAGATATAGATGGCGGGGAGAGAGGGAAGAAGATTCATTGAACTAGATGCATTGATTTCAGTGTAGATTGTGATTTCTAATCCTATTTGATTACTTGAAATAGATGCATTGATTTTAGTGTAGATGTTGATTTCTAATGATATTTGATTGCTTGCACTAGATTCATCGATTTCAATTTAGATGATTTCTAATTCTATTTGATTGATTGAACTAAATGCATTGATTTTAGTGTAGATGGTGATTTCTAATCCTATTTTATTGCTTGCACTAGATGCATTGATTTCAATGTAGATGTTGATTTCTAATAATATTTGATTGTTTTCACTAGATGCATTGATTTCATTGTAAATGATTTTTAATGTTATTTGATTTCTTGCACTAAATTCATTGACTTTAGTGTAGATGGTGATTTATAATCCTATTTGATTACTTTCACTAGATGCATTGATTTCTAATAATATTTGATTGCTTCCACTAGACGCATTGATTTCAATGTAAATGATTTCTTATCATATTTGATTTCTTGCACTAAATTCATTGATTTTAGTGTAGATGGTGATTTCTAATCCTATTTGATTGCTTGCATTAGATGCATTTATTTTAATGTAGGTGTTGGATTATAATCCTATTCGCTTACTTGCACTAGATGCCTATATTTTAGTGTAGATTTTCGTTTATAATCCTATTTTCTTACTTGCACTAGAAGCATTGGTTGAGTGTAAATGTTGATTTCTAATCATATTTGATTGCTTGCATTAGATGCATTGATTTTAGTGTAAATGTTGTATTCTAATCTTATTTGGTTTCTTTCATTGGATGCATTGATTTTAGTGTAGATGTTGATTTCTGATTTGATGTAATCGAATATATGATGGTCAATTTTTATTAAAGTGATTGGATTAACATTGTACATTGATTTCAGTGTAAGCACAAAAAAATATTGACAATGTACATTGGTTTTGTGTTGTAGTACTTCTACCTATTAAAATTGGATAATGAGGGACAAGGTATGATGTTTACTACAATAGCTCGAGCTAAATATATTTAAATGGTTTATGATTTAACCTATGCTTTTTGTATAATCAATATAAAAAGATGACAAAAGTAACAAGGGTGACAATAAGAATAATAGAAAATAGTTTGAGATTAACCACAATGAAGACTATTTGTAATTGACTATATACTTATTATTCATATTTTCTATAATTAAACACTATTACATTGTCACTTTACATTAAAAAATGTTATTTCATCATTTTTCATCATAAAAGTTATTAACCATATTTATCATCTCAACAAACTATGAGGTAACTACAAAAATTTAATATTAAAGATACCAGATTAATCTAAGACATATTTAAAATGATTATATTAATATAGATGAATTTACATATTATTGATAAAATTAATCATATATTCGTTAAATTTTCTTTGGCCACACACAACTGAAACCATCCTAAATCCATTTTAACTTTGTATCTCGCAAGTGTCAAGAGGGATCAAATCTCTCCATGTGCAAACCTTTCCTCAAATTTTACACACACAAAAAATGGGTTTGCACCTCAAGAGATTTGGTCCCTCTTAGCGATCCATTTTAACTTTGGATCTATCAAGTGTCGAGAGTGATCAAATCTCTCGAGGTGCGAACCTTTCCTCAATTTTTACACTCAAAAAATAGGTTTGCACCTCAAGATATTTGGTCTCTCTCAGTGCTTGATAGGTCCGAGTTAAAATGGATCTAGGTTGGTTTTCTTTATTAATGAGGTGACATAATTATTTAGTAATGAGATGTCGATTTAAATTTAAAAGTGGTTAAATATATATACTATCTTAATATCATGAGACCAACATTTCATTTTATTTATTAATGAGGTGACATTATTATGTATTGATGGGATGTCGATTTCAATTTAAAAGTGGTTAAATATAAATACTATATTAATATCATGAGAGCAACACATATGAATAGAATTTAATTATTGAGTGGTTTTGGCAGCGCATTATATTAGATATCATTTTTTGGGATTCAATCGTGTTAAATAAGTCATTCATCTATGACCATTTCCATGATTAATATAATATATAAACAAAAAATTCATATTAAATAAACTAATAAATAAGATCAATTCAATTTGTTATATTATAATTTTGTTTTTATTAAAAAAATTAAACAGTTTTTTAGGGAAAAATCATAATATGAATAACATATTAAAATAAATTTAACTTACAATAATTCTTATTGGTAATCATAATATTTCATATTAAAATAAATTTCAATAACAATGATTTTTTAAATTTTAATTTAATTTAATTTAATTATCATTATTTATTTACTTTTATATTTTTCCTTTGGAAAATATTCTCAAGTTATTTCATTAACATAATGATATAACTTACATTTTTTGCATTCATGTTGATGTATGTATTAGTTCATATACATGCCACTCATAGACTAACTATAACCAGACAAAATATGCACGTTATCAGTAAATAAGACTAAGCTTCTAGTCTACATATTTCAAGGTGAACCTTCAAAATCTCTTTACATTATTCCATGTGAGACCACAGTGAACAAAAAAAAACTACATACACATTTGGAGCCCTTTGGACCCTGAATGTCTCACAAAATCCAAAAAAATATTTCTGCCAAAAAGAGGAGTCAGTTATAATGACTAAGAGGCTACATCCAAAATGACACTTGAAATTGATCCATGAAGGGTTTGTCAAGGAATTCACAGAACTATCCATTTATGGATTCCCATAAGTGCCACTACCCAAAATCCAAGTGAATGCCTTCCTTCATAATTACAGTGTAGTTTTTCCTCCCGCCTATTTCGTTTTCTTTGGAAGCCTTGGACAGTTAGGGGCGGTAATTAGGGTTTTTCCAGCAACTGTTTTTTGTCAACTTCCTTCCCTCAGAAGTTACAAGATCTGCTGATACTTAAATCATTTCTTATTTTCAAAATAAAAATATTATTCAATTCAAATAGATAATAACACCAATTATTCAGTTTGTTCTTATTGCGCTAAATAAAATATTTATAGCTTTCTGGGGACATTACATCTCCCCCTCTTGAAATAAAAAATCGTCCCGATGTTTCCTGGTTACAAATAGTCATGGATAAGCTTCTCTAATGAGTTGTTCATCCTCCTAGTTGGCCTCATCTGGCCCAAAGTGTTTCCATTTCAATTTAACCTGGGTGATGGCTCTTTTCCGTAGCGTTACCTCTCTCCAATCTAGTATATTAAGCAGCTCGAATAACATTTCTCCTTCTGGCTCGACCTGTAACACACAATAATTTAAGTCATTTTTTCCTTAGTCAGCAAAATTGATTAGTCTATCTAGGATACTTTCTTATCTGTATGTCTTGCCAACTCATTACGTGCTTAGGATCATAAACGTATTTTTTTAATACAGGCACATGGAAGACGTTGTGGACCCGAATATGACTTGGTAGAGCGAGTTGGTATGCCACCAGACCAACTCTCGCTAAGATCTAAAAAGCTCTGCAAAATCAGGGTGCCATCTTGGTCCTCCCACTACATTATAGAGTGCTCTTTTTAGCACGAATCCTCACATACACATGATCTCCTACTTGATATTCCTTAAAATTTCTCTTTCGGCCGATGAAATTCTTTTGCCTATCCTGGGTTGCCTTTAAATTGGATCCTACCTTCATGACTGTTTCCTCCATTTCTTTAAGCATTTCGGGGCCTGGCATTAGCTTGTCCTCTGGTCCCCCCCAGCTTGAGCGTGTGCGGCATTTCTATCTATACAACACTTCAAATGGGCTCATCTGTAGGGATGTATGATAGCCATTGTTGTACGCGAACTCGACCAAGTGCAGGTAATCTTCCCACTTGGATGGTTGTTGTATTACACATGATATTACCATATCTTCTACAACCTAATTCACCCTTTTTGTTTGTCCATTGGTTTGAGGGTGATAAGCGGTACTGAAATTCAGTTGAGTTCCCAATTCCCCAAATAGAGTTCTCCAAAATACTGATGTAAATTTTACGTCACGATAAGATATTATAGTTTTCGGTAACCCATGAAACCTAAAAATATTTTTTATAAACATATGGGAAATATGCATTGCTTTGTAAGTAGATTGTATTGGTATAAAATGAGCTGATTTGCTAAACTTGTCCACCACCGCCATGATGGAATCATTGTCTCTTTTTGAATTGGGTAATCCTATTATGAAGTCCATAGAGATGGTTTCCCATTTCAACTCTGGAATTTTTATTTGATGTAATAACCCAACAGGGTGTTGGTGTTCCGCCTTAACTTGTTGGCATTCTAGGCAACGTGTCAAATATTCTGCTACATCGTTTTTCATCCCCAGCCAATAATATTCCTTGTGGAGTGTAGTAATCATCTTTTCATACCCAGGGTGTCCAACATAATGACTTTTATGAAATTCATCTAAAATCAAGCTGTTAATGTTATTTTGGTTGGGCACATACAACCCTTTTTTATAATTGAGCATGCCAGCTGCATCCATAGCATATCCTTGTTGATTTTCTTTGTTGGTTGGACTTTGAACTAGTTGTCCTATTTGCTGATATCTTGAATCTTGTTCTGTTGCTTTTTTAATCATTTCATTGAAGGTACTTTGCCCCTTTCCGCAAGAATTATTTTAGAGACATTGTACTTTTCGACTTAAAGCGTCTGCCACCCAGTTCTCTTTCCCTTTCAAACACTTAATCTCGAAGTCAAAACCACTTAGGAAATCTACCCACTGTGTCTGCCTAGTATTTAAGGTAGGCTGACTAAAATAATTATTCAAGTTGTGATGGTCCATCAATAGTAGAAACCTTTTACCCATCAAGTAATAGAACCATATCTTTAAGGCGTGAATAACAACTACCAACTCCAGATCGTAAGCGGATATTTCTGCTCATGTTCTTTTAATTTTCTAGATTCATAGGTGATTACCTTTCCTTCTTGCATCAGTACTCCTCCTACCCCTTCCTTACTCACATCTCTGCACACCACATAGTCCTTACCTGGACCAACTATGCTTAGTATAGGCATGGCGGTGAGCGGATGCTTGAGTTATTCAAAAATCTTTTGGCTTTTTATGGTCCATTTAAAAGTTTTCCCCTTGTTACACAGTAAAATGTCATTGCCATCATGTCAGTCTCCCTACTGTGCCATAAAACCACATTCACCTCACTTATCCTCTCTAAAATGGCTAAAAACCCTCTTTTCATAAGTTATTTGAATCATCGCGACTGTTTATTAAATAACCGCGCTGATTGGCAGAGGCTAATGTAACTGCTGCGCTGCCAGCGCGGAAGCACACGTGTTTTCCACGCTGGTCCAATTTCACGGACAGCGCGCCCTCCACTTGTATCATTGAGCACTGACCAGACCTCTTCTATAATTTATCTGCGATGCCAGCGCGTCAGCCCAGTTTTGCACCCACGCTGATCCTGTTTAGGCAAATTTGTTCTAACAGGCAACTTTCCAGATGACTACAGACTTCATTGTTAGCATTGTTGAGGTCGCCATCCTTTCTCTGGCATGTTTGTTCGACTGATCATCCACTTATCTTGGGGGAGAGCTGATCCTTTACCTATTCATGGAGACTCCTTCTCCTTTATAAGCCTCCTCCATTGCCCATGAGCAGCTAGTTTGGAACATATAAACTTTGATTGAGGAATTCTTAGTGCATTAGTACTGCTCTTTGTAGGCATTTGGTGTGTTGTGTGAGGATTGCTTTTGAGCTTGAGGAAGGTTATGAGCTTGTTGCCTTGTGTGTGGGAGAGAGACCTCCTTGAATTGGGAGATCCACTTCAAAGGTGAATGCTTGGAAGACATGCTGGATGGACCCTCTAGAGAAGGACTCAACGTCAGGACTTCGGTTGTACCTTACTCTATTTTCTGATTAATAAAGATAGATGA